>JAQGCB010000145.1:0-30481 GCA_034698835.1 Protaphorura tricampata
TGTTTTTAATGGAAACCCATCCAGTCACTTAAGAAATTAGCAAATAATGCAGGTCGTATGTTTACGTAGTTCCAATGGGAACTCACTCTGACAATATGACAATATCGTAATTCTTGACCTTTTTAATTTTTTGCCGCATAGACGGGACCATGTACGCGTCTTCACCAACTATTACAACAGGGGTTTCTAAAATCCAGAATAAATATTCTGCTTTGGAAAGTTGATTTTTCAAGTTCACTATACGATGGTAAATTTGTTTTCCGCCGGATGCTTCTTTAATCCTAATTCGGCTTTTCAGAAAAAAATGCAGTCATGCATAATATCCTGCCGCGCGTGATTCTTTCTATTCTTATTATTCCCTGAAGAAGAAATCGCGTTGTTATACGTGACCTGGATGAGTAGATTGCATTTGAGTCAATTCGAAAAGTCCAAAGGCTCCTCTATAAGAAAAATCCACAGGTTGAGGTTCCTTTGTGAGAACAAAGTCAACTTGTCAATCCCTACAATAATAATCGCGTTTTTGTTCCCCATAGACTTACTGGCATACTTCACCGAGCTTCGTGAGAAAATGGAAAATGAAATTCTGAGAATCGTGTATTTGTGGACGTATTCGCGTACGTTATGGAAATTGCTTTCTTCTGGAATTTTCTCCCAGCTGGAATGATCAACACGATACTCTGCATACATTATTTCCGCCGATTTTGTTTTTATTCTTACCGATTTCTTGACAGATGGATGGGCCGCCGACACACAAATATTTGACAATATTTTTGTAGAACCTGTAAACAGGAGTAAATCGTTGATATTCCTCAATATTATTTCGCTTTCCTCACTATCAGCACGTGCAAATTGGAACGCGACTAAAATCACTTCAACTGCACCTGGCAAGCCATCACGAGCAGATGCAAACTCTGCTTTAGCATTTGTTTATTGACATTTATATTTTACTTTATATTTTTAAGGTCAACATAAGATGAGATTTAAGAGGATATAAAATAGGTATACGTAGTGATTGCTTTAAAGAGGCATTTCTTCACTGGAATTGACTACATGGCCAAACCAAAGTAGTGGATTCAAAAATTCTCAATAATGTTTTCTCGTGCCTAACCGATTTTTACAACTACAAACATTATCGTGAATAGAGTAAATTAATTTGTTTATAATTTGTGTAGAGTACAAGCTCAAACGGCTTGAGGCGCACAAGCAAGAGTGAAAGTTCAATTGAAAGTGAAAGTGAAAATGACAATTCAATTTACTATTTTAAAAATCCTTTAAATTTTCAATCTAAATGATTTCATAGTTGGATTAGAATAATATTGCAGCTAGATTTTATTGAAATCGATTGAAACGAGAGAATATGTGAATTCTAGGTCAAGACTTCCAGGTAATGCCAAGCGAGAAGTTCACCCATACCCAAATTCCTAAAAAAAGTTATTACAGTAGACTTTTGCATTAAGGAAATCATTTCAATGTGAAATCTAAACAGCTACAAAGCTCCCACTCAGTCAGTTGAATTCATTTCATTACATCTTTTTGATGGAATAAATCCGGACTTTTAAGCACAACTAATTTTTCCAAAACCACGAGTATACACGTTATATCAATTTCAACTTTCACCCTATGTGAGTCACCCGAGTCATCTCCATTCCATTTCACGTCACCGTCCATTTCCTTGGGACAGATTTTATAGTCAAATTTAGTAGTCATCCACCCCGTCATAATACTACTTATTATGTATTCTAGTCATCCTTATTGAACCTTCGCCCACATTTCCATATCAAGACTATGACTAGTAGAGACCGGATGAGTAAATTTAAGTAAGGCGGCAATCAACCCGCAGAAAGTTATTACGACCGAACATACGTACGTTCCAAACTAACATTATTCTACTTACACTTTGTATTTTAACCATGTTGTAACAAATGCAATAGTTGAAGCCTTAAAAGTTACGAGTAACTAAAAGTGGTGAGGATGAGGATTGCGTAGAACGTAAGCATGCACGTGTACTTGGAATCACTAATAGTATGAAGTGAGCACGAGAAAAGAGATAAAGTTTAATTGGCCACAAAATACTAAAGTTTTAGTCGGGTCTACACGAAATTCTAATCACTGGTCTTGTATTGTGTAGAGTAGGACAGCTGCCAGTTCATCTTGATCATTAGATGGACTCAAGAAAAAGTGTTGAGCAGATGCTGAGGTTCTCAGATCGTCACACTTTATTTTATACTTACGTTATGTGACGTTTATACCGGCTAGTTGGATGCAACAGGCTAATCTTTTATTCTTCTGCCTACACTACGCCCGGCTATTTATTTTACAAGAGAACCTTTCACCTACTTTCTCTCATTAAATGAAAGGTGGAAGTGGAAATTGGGATATGTACGAGATTAGCAAATGGTTTGGCAGTGTAAGTTTACTACAAGAACCACAGAATTTCACCCTCTGTGGGTTGGACGTATTCTGTGCCGTAATCCTCATGAAATTTTTGAAAGTGGAATAAGGTAAAGTTTTGCGCAGCAATTTCCACATCTATTCGACTGAGAGTCTATACGACGCGCCTCCACCCAGTCTGGTCTGGTGGACAGCACTTCCTCCCATCCTTGAGAATTCCAAAAATATAGTTTACGTAAAGTTTGAAAACATCTTTTTTTTTAATATTAATTTTTTGCTCAAAGTGGTACGAAGGAAAGTCTCCAAATCCTATTAGCTTTCTTCTCGTTAACTCTTCAATAATGTACGTTGGGAAGACATGCCAAACTAGTCTCACCATAAGAAACGCTCTAATTATTCCAGTGTGATGTGCATGAATCTGCATAGCATACCTTGTGTCAATTTCTTTGGAGACTTATCCAAAGTGAGACATTGTCATTGTCACATCATAATAATACACCCAGCACACGTAGAAAATATCTTTAGAACGATGAATATTCATGGTCGTCTTGCCAAGGTTTGAAGAGTAGAAAATCCTGTTGGGAAGTAGATTAAAGTTTCATTCTCTTCCTTCCTGTCCAGAAACCTGGTCCAATTATTAAACAAAGTAAACCAACGCAGCCAACATTGAATACCACATGACCAATTTTATACAATATTAGTTTCCATTTTATTTTTCATCTAATTTCGGTTTTCAAATTCGTAGAACTAATGCCATTACACTATTACCCTAATTGAACTCTTTAAATTAATTTTTTCTTGGTTATCGTATTCAAATGGAAATAAAAAAAATATTATTCTGGTCTAATTTGGACAATTCAGACTGCTTTGAATCATATGGTCGAATATTGCTGCTTGTGAGTGAAAGTCAGTCTCGTCATGACGCGGAAGGAGAAAGTCACCTGTAGTATCTAAACCAAAGTTACTGAGGACTAATGCCTACAGTACGGCAAGGCAAGGGAGCTCTGCCAATATTTGAATACACAAATGTGTTTTAATCTCCCCACGTTCATATATTACATTATGTTACAGTGAAAGACATCAAACAATACAAATCAGGATGGGGAAAGCACGCCGACAACGATTTCGTTTTAATGGGAGAAATGAACTTGCGTGAGTGTGATTGAAATCGTTTGTCTTCTGTCTTGTCGTCCACTCAGATTAGAGTAGAGCAGAAACATATTGTTTGCTGTATGCCTACGTACTACTTTCTACTCTACGCAAATTTGCACTTCGTTTGCTGCCCGGTTTAAAGATAAGGAAATGGTTAATCGTTACGCTGTTCCTGTTCTTACCAGCTATCCGGTGTGCTAAATTCATCTCACAACAGATTTTAAATGCTTAAATATAATACTGATTAGATTAACATGAGAGGAATTACTTCCGGAGTTTTCAAAGAGCCCAATCACTCAATAACACTAAGAAATGGTTAACATTAAACAGATTTACTTTTTTGATTTCATTAAAATTCATACACTTGTAGTTTCAACATTCAAATTTTTTGTTTGAGATTTTGTAATTTAATTACGACAATAAATCCTTGGAAAGCATTTTATTTTGTATATGCACACATGTTATACAGTTTTACAATATTTTAACAGTCAATTCGAACTGATATGCAACTTTGCGCAATGCAGTCAATGTTGGACAGCTAGCTCATCCTTTCTTTGGAATTTTGGAAAGGTGTGCATAAAAGTCCATAGTTCAGAAGAGTCATAAATCATAAATCATAATTTAGTCATAGTCATGGTTGAAATTCCACCCTCCTCCAGGATTGAATCGACGTTTCCCAGACGCTCCTAACTGGCATAACTTGAAGTGGCAGATAACTGGAAATGAACGGACATAACAAAAAAGATTCAATGAATTATTAATGAGAAAAATAGTCGTCTCAAGAGTGTTCACTTCCGTGTCAATAAAAATCCTAAGAACTTTCTTTTTCAGGGCCAATTTTTTATCTTTCTCTTGGGAACATCCAGAATGTATGTATTGTGTGCAGTTTCTCCATGAAAATTTTAAACCCTTTATCCTTAAAAGAAAAATAGACGTGTACATGTCTGGTGGTGCAGAAAAAGCTCAGAAGGCTAAATATTCAGGTCAAGCCGGAACACGAATTTTTGGACCACCCTGGTTAAGCAATAAAAACTTACATCCCGCATTGCTATTCCTTTTCTGAGCCACCATGTCATTCATAGGATTGGTTGAAGGTGAATCCAAATTCAAAGCCCCTTTGGCCTCGTTACTGCTCCTCGTCAATTGATTCAAATCACCCAGTGGATTATTATCAGGGTTTCCTCTCCTGTCCTCATACTCAAAGAGTCCAGACCGTAGGTTGTTGTTGCCCAGCTCCTCCGATTTAATTCTCAATCCATTTGGATGATTGAGTACTTTTAGAAGGGTAGGCAATGAATACTTACCCTTATTTGCTTCCCAAAGGAATCTCTGGAATAATTTTTCTTTCCCCTGTACAAAAAAAGAGAGAAGAAGAATGTCTTCTTAATATGGGGTAATCTTCCGGCGTAAAATTTTCTCAATCCAACGGACGATGGATTGTTAGTCGTCAGCCGTCTGACACTAAAACTATAATACGACACCGGAGGGAAAAGACTTTCCCCGGATACATAAAAAATACAGTGAATATTTTGGATGGAATTTTCCATCCGAGTGAGTGTACACGCCACCGGCCCCACCCTGCTTATAATTTTAATCGGTCTAAAATCTTTCACATTTCTAAAGGCATTTGCCTAGTCAGCTACTATTTCTTTCATCATTAGTATGATTTACAATTTGTACATGAGAAATCTGTGGCGATGAAGCGTATGTAATGTGTACTTCGGTTGTACAACGTGTGGTCATGCTGTGAAAGACATGTCAGAATTGAGTCTCACAAAAGGCTGATCTTTAACATTGCCTTGTGGACACGTCTAGTCTTCGTGACATGGGTGGGAAACCGATAATGAACTTACCTGTCCTCCAATTTGACCAAAACGAATCGAATTTGGATCAGAGTAACGGAAGATTGACTCATAGAGAATCCGTGTTGGAAATTGGAGGACTACTGGACTCAGGAAATTAATTGAATCCCTGAGATTCCGACGTTCAAGAATTTCCCTTACGTTAGAAACAATTTGGCCAAGACTTTCTCCGTCGTTGCTGCCACCGCCACTACTTTCACTTGTTGGTCCTCTACGTGCTTTTCCGAAATTGTCAAGTTCATTATTATAGCGCTGCTGAAGGTTGAATGCGTGCGGATTTTGAACAGGTAAACTTTGGCTGGACACTCTAATAAGAGAATAGGATGTGCACATGATACACAGGGAAAGTGTTAACGTCAGGTTGTGTTTTTTCGAAAACATTTTTGGGTTACTTTTTTATTCAAATTAAGTCTTATGTATATTTATGTCTTTGTAATGCTGAACGAAGACTCCATGGACCGGGTTAAAGTCAAATTTTTAGAAATATGACACAGACTCAAAAATATGAATAATTTCTTGAGTCATATTGTTTTCTCTGGAGCCAAAGTTGAGCGTGACCTGAGACCCTATGACCTAACTTTCCTTTTATAGTTTTACATTCCCAGGTTTTTCTTTTATCTCATCATGCGCTGTTTTTGTGGACTTAGTTATTTAATTAATATAAGTGTAATACATATCGTACGCAGTACGTAGTACGTCCCATTGCATTGCCTTCATCATATCCGTCTCTGTGTTGTCGTTGTCTATGGGGGCTAAAATGTAATTTTGTAAATCAAAAACGGATGAAAGGGAAAATATGGATCCTCATGCAAATAAGTACAACTGTTGGGACAGACGGGGATAAGCCTCCTTTCTTTTTAATCCAAATCTTTATCTCTCTGTGTGGAAAATTTAATTATTTTGATTAAAATACAAACAAATTTGGTTAGGACGTAATAGGATATGGAATGTTCTTGTCTAAATAATACTCCCGTGTACATACTGCTTACGTACGTACGTAAAGTACAAATAACACACAAGGAGGAAATCCAAGCAACAGTCATCTCAGCTGAACAAAGGGAAACTCAGGCGGAACTTGTAGGCTATAGAGAAAATCCAGGAGTTCAAAATCCAATTCCAGGTACTATAGGGTAGGAGTATTGTCACGACACGACTCTCGGTTGGAGTCTTCCAGAATCTTCTAAATAATTTAAAATGGAAAAAGGAGTGGGCAGTTGAGCCAAGTGAACCCACACTCGACTCGACTTACGGAATCCAATTCACGTATCTGTACATGTCTATCGCAAAAAAAACTTTTTGTATTATAAAGGGGACATTGGTTAATGAATATTGATGCGATCTGCCTTAATTAATATGTATTTCCGAGTGTGAGAATGATAACAGGGCACAGGAGCCCTTAATTCTTTGCTGTAGTCAGAACAGACGGCTTAGTTCGTTATTTGGAAATGCAGCTTGCATTTCTGGGAATCCCATAGTAGCTCCTAACATTTTACAAACTGTAAGCTCTGCTAGGCTGAAACACGACATAATTACCGAACGATACGAAGGATTGGATATTCTAAGAATGACTTTCCATTACAGTTACCCCAAACCGAGATCAAAAATAATCGTTGATCTATTGAATTTCTGGCTTCCGTTTTAATATTTTTCTTCGAATCGATCTGTGCGTGCTTGCGTTAGAGGAATTTGAGGAGAGATGAATTCTTGTGACATAATTAAGGGTCTGGATATATCCGCTCGATTGACGTAGTCATTGACGTTCAATCTATTTCTAATAATAAAATCTACCGATACGTTTTAGTGCGTAGTAAACGTACGTGATCCAACCCGGGTTAAAAGAAACTGCACTAGCAAGTGGGCTATTGCGAAATTGCGAACAATAGTGTATTGGTAATTACAGTGCAATTGAATGGTCATATAGAGTCTGTCCATGTAATACGATACATACTTTCGTTCGATTTAAATTATTCCAAGCAAACAAAGTGCAAGAGCGTCAGCGTCAGCGTATGACGCAAATCGCAATTCGAAATCACGACACGAAGGTAAATCTTTAGAGATTTTACTTTAATTAAATTTAAGGATATTGGAGACGAGACGGGTGTATAATTAGTTTTCATCTTACTGTTCAAACATAATCTAGTCGTGGCAAAGAAAATATCTGAGACACTAATTAAATATTCCTATTATCAATACGTTCATTTACAATTAGGTTTTGTTAGAGGAGGGAGTACGTACGTAATGTGCTGATTCTCATCTCAAAGGACCAGTAAAACAATTAATCTGAGATTTGTGCTGGCATTATCGATTTGTGGACGTCATTGATTTTCCATTGATATGAATGTGACACTACCACAATACTCTAGAAGTTAGCTCAAAAAAATATATGCATACTTAGGACGAGAATAATTTTCTGAATTTTCCGGATATTCATTTCCGGGATACAAATTAAAGTCAACCGCGAATTGCGGCCGCGGCAACAAATGTTGACAATTGTAGCTAAAGTGGACCCAGTTGTCAACAACTGTCATGTGACCAGGCCAAGATTTACTGATGACCTCAAGAAGAATCTGAAAGAAAAAAATTTAGTTTTCCAAGTTTGATCAATACTTTTTAGAATTACATTTCACAATGGCGGCATCAAAAACAAGTTCAGTCTCCGGAGATCCTGTCGGTGGAGACCAAGTGTCACCAGCCAACAGTACTTTTGATATGACGGACCGTCGCTACGGATCCATTTTCCCTGAAGGAGACAGAGCACCTTCTGTACACCCGAACAATCAAACGAGACCTATGACCCAGCATGAGCTTGACCATGCATTTGATAACAAAATGTCATTTGATGGAAATGCGTCGTTTTCATATGATGGAAATATATCAACTGATGGGATGTCATTTGACGATGGTAGGGGTTCCGTCTCGACGACCGGAACAGTAGTGAGTTGCAAATGTGACCCTATCTGTCAATGTGATCCTCCACCACCGCAGGAATGTACTTGTGTTCCTATCTGTCGATGTGACCCTCCGCCTGGTGTGAACTGTGTTTGTGACCCCGTCTGTCAATGTGACCCTCCGCCTCCGAAAGAATGTACTTGTGACCCCATTTGCCAATGTGATCCACCACCCCTTCCAGAATGTACTTGTGACCCTATTTGCAAGTGTGACACTCCACCTGCAAAAGAATGTACATGTGACCCTATTTGTGAATGTGATCCTCCACCATGGAAGGATCAGTGTGTGTGTGACGTCTGTGAGTGCGACGTTCCTGTGGATGAGACTGAGTCCAAATTTGACATTTTCAGTCCAAGAGGAGACAATGGGAAGGCTTTCTTTGAGAAACTTCAAGACAACTTGATAGATATGCAAAAGGAGTATTGCTTTAAGAATTGCCCAAAACCTTGGGGGGTAGAGTTGACGGAAGAGTTGGTGCTTAAATTACTAATTAGGGAAGGAAATGGGAAATCCATAGTTTACCTACCGGGAAATCAAATCTATCCTTCTATTCTAGCGTAAGTCAGTCAGTGCTGTGGAATCATTTCAGAAACGCACGTAGGGTATGGTTCATTTCATTTCTTTATTTTAATATTAATGCAGACGACGGATTGAGGATCAAGACGTTCCATGCATAAGAAATATTTTACTTCAAATTAGAAGTATCACTGCCATCAATTTGGCTTACAATCAGATTACAGATGCTGGGATAAATATCTTGGCTTCTACTCTACAAGTAAATTATACAATTCCAATTCTGAAATTAGATTTTATAGAAAATTAAATTGGATAGACCAAAAATAGCTTAATTGCGATTTTGGATTTTCTTTGAAATTAATAACTTTTCATTTTTCGCATGAGAACAGGAATGTCAGAATATTGGGCACGTGAATCTGATGAATAATGATTTTACGGCGGCTGGAGTTGTGACGCTTATAAAAGCATTGCTCGCCAGACCTCCACTTGAGTCACTTAAATTGAGTGGAGTCAAGTTTGGTGTGGAGGTTTGTTTTGTATCTCTACATACTTTTTGAACACTTTTTACACAACCATATTTAATTTCTCCGTACTTTTGGGTTTTACATTACGAACGACTTTGAAGGGAATAGATGCTTTGACGACTCTTATTCTGGGTGGCCGTTCTCCTCATGATTTAGGCAAGTGAAAACATGGGTTGATTTAAAATCCTATTCTGCATTCCAAAATAAGAGTCCAGAAAATGTCATGCTCCAATTTTAAGACTTTAGGTGGCAGTTCTACATTGTGCCTCAATCATTACAATATTTGAGATTTCTCAACTTCAAAAGTGCCGAATTATGAATTATGATTATGATGATTGAATTTGAATAATGATTTAGACATAAGTGAATGCGATCTCAACGTTGAAGGATTCCAAACGATGTGCACTGCATTATACGCCATAGACCATGGAATTGACTACCCGAACTTTCTCCTCGGTCGACCTCTCCCAGTTGATTTGGGTTAGTGAAAAATTCACACTTTTGCCAGTCTATTAGGCTGACAGGGCAAAATAGGGTAATGGATTCATTTCATACGTGCTACACAAATCCAATACATTCAGAGAAACGTCAATCACAAAATCACAGTGTTTATTCTTCACATATGAAATTCCACTATTTAATTACACAATGTTCACTAAAACACTGTTTCATTCATGGAGTGCAGGGGTAAACCACAATTCAAATTGGGGACCGTACTCTTGACATTGAAAAGTAGACAGGAATTATTCACTAAAGTTGACTAAATTGGATTGCGGAGATTGACAAGGTAGACAGACAGACCGGGGGTTCAATTATTCATTCATTCACAAACTCTGATGGTATTTATGAAAATGAGTCCGAAACTGGAGTTTTAGCATGTTTGCGGAGAAACTGGTGATTGACTGCTTATCTTTCACACACAGGCTACTCAAAATTCCCAACACCCAATACGATGTACACAGTTACTTTAGTAATGACGGTCGACTAGCTTTCTATTGCGATAATCTCTTAAGCAGAGAAAATCCCACCTCATTACACTATTAATTTTTGAATGTTGAATAGTCCCAATTTAATGTCTAGACTTTGAACAAATCGGCGACCTGTAAAAGAATACCAATTCCATGAATAGCTCATGAATAGCTAATGCTAAAAATTCAATAAATTTTCATACTAGTAACCCTAAAGTCGATCAGACATGAGTACAATGAAGACATGGGCCAACTCAGACTTCTGGATCGGAGTATGAGTGATACAGATTACCTCTCTGACCCTAATGCAAACAACCAAAAGGTGAGCATACAGATTAAAAATTCCCAAAAATTTGGATCTCGAAATTTTGACGTGTTCTAGAGGTCAAGAAATGTTGCCGTTCAGATTTTAGGCATATTTAACCTCTCATAGTTTCACAAACTGCTAGAAAGCGAAGTTCAAAAGAAAGATTAAAATAATTTTGAATGTCAGTGCAAGAACAAAGACGAATTTCCCGGAGAAGATGATTCTGAGGAAGAAATAGAAAGACCCCGAGATGATAGTTTGTGGGACCAACCCATCCCAGATTTTTTTGAACAATTTTCGGCAGATGTTCTTGAAGGACTTCTTGATGTCCGTCATCGCTTAAGTGAAGAGATAGTCCCGAATGAACAACTTCAGGTGGAGTATGAAGATATCCAAGTTCAGGAAATAATTAAACAATCCAAATCTATGGCCGATACAGTTGAGGTTATAGCTGAATTCAACTCGAATAAGAATTTTGATGGCCAAATACGTCACCTCCACATTGTCAGTCCAAGTCTGTACGAACTGGACGTTTCTGGTTCAGTTGATTTCACTGACGAAGTGGACAATAGTACACGGGCCGAGAGACATCGACCATCAATAGTTAGTCGCATTGCCAAAGGGCTTGAACATCATGGGAAATTGGACCCGACAGAATCAATGATCGGGTCAAGTAGTGACGAAATGGAGTCGCCAGATGAATTCACGGCTCAGCTCGCAGCACGAGAAATGGCAGATTCACTCCTTGGCGATGCCAGCGAGGCAGCAGGTGAGTCGAACCGAACATTTAGCATTTGCAAACATGTAAAATGTGTCATTCTGTTGCTTTGATGAAAATATCTTCAACTTCAAAGTAGAAATCAAAGGGAAGCATTTTTAAAAGTTCACAACTTTCACTTCGTTATGCAAAACAAGAAGTGTTAACATATGTGTTTTTGCTTTCCAATTATCGAAGTCCAAACTTTTGTATTAATTTGATGAGAAAACTCCAATTCCGATTCCGGAAATGTTTGAAGCTTAGAAAAAGTAAAAAGCATACCGGAAGTGGAACATTATATTCCACCCTGTACCTGAAAAATAGAATTCTGACAAGTAGTAAGTACAAAAAATTTTTTGTCATCTATTCTCCTTTTATTGTTTGAAAACTGAGCATAGGAAAGACTGAAGTCCCTGACACGACTGATATCGTTCAATTGGTTTTGATGTCAATCGGAGATGTTGCACAATTACAACTTTCAAGAGAACAAGACGGAATTGACTTCACGGATGACGAATGTATGAAACTTTTAAATGAAGCAATGGAAAGAGTCTCAAACTTACTCTCACCACAAGTTCCACCTCACTGTGAACTGTCTGAGTCTGAACTCAAAAAATTTGTCCAGGCTTTTTTCAAATCCTCATACAGTACATTTATGAGACTATTTGAAAACCCATACTTTTGCATGGTACATTTTCTTTTATATAATTTTTATTTTACAAATTTGTACTATTCATACTATGTTCCAAGCGATGAATGAAAGCATAGTCGTATGAATGCAACAATTTTGTTTTTTGTGAAGGCCATGGCTCAGGAAGGGACGATTGCATGTCGAGAGAAAGTAATGCGTGATGCTGAAGAGATAATTAAACCATATGGTTCAAACCCAACGGAAGAAGAAATTCGGTTCATTGCCACACAATTCTTAGACGGAGCAATCAAGGAGGCATCACGGATGATCGGAACTGGTGACCCATTTGGATTCGGAATAAAGCACAAACAGAGTAACAAAAAGGAATCCGATGAGTTTTCGCATGCTCTCAAAACTTTACTAATCACTGAAGAAGTCTTTCAAACTGAGGATGAGTTTGAGGACTTAGTTCAAGGTCTTCTAGATGCAAGTGGACAAATGGCCGCCGCCACGAAATTCAAAGCAGAGGTAAGAGAGGACAGATTTTCCTTCAAATATTTTTCGTTTTGTCCATGACCTCAGCGTTAATGTCACACGCAAGACAAACGATGTTCACCCAAACATGTGGGTTCTACGTATTGCAACACCAATATTTTGTCATATCCTTCGGGAAGGCACAAATGCAGCAATGCCAGTACTAGGAGTGCAGTAGAATGCAGTCGCTTCCACCGTTGTTGGATTTTTCAAGTATTCTACACGAGGGCTGCGATTTTAAAATTACTACCCTACATCATACAATACGTTGATAGCTAGTCGATGTTGATATCATTATGGACACCATCGGGTGGCCTGCTTGAATTAATCGACCCAATCATAGCCTAAGAGAAAATCTGGAAAAGTTTAAGGATGTAATTTTTGAAATCCCAAGATAAAATAATTACGACGCCATAACGCACGCAAGTTTTTTTTGTGTATCTGTATGAAGATGTAATCGATGTATGGTACAATAATAATCTGAAGAATGGAAAGAAAAAGAAAAGGAGAAAAAGCAACACATAAATGTGATTGGAATTGCAAGGATATTTGACCTTATGAAGAGAAAGACATACACTTCACCTGACCAACTCAGTTTTGGCAGCTGACGCGTCTCAAACTAAATAAATTGATTGCTACGAGTGTCGTTTTTAGTCTGGGGCTGGTAGTTTTCCTACATTTCAGGACATACATAGTTCAAGAAGACGGAAGATAACTCGGAGTAATTGATGTACTTCTTCGTCTTCGTCTCTAGAGTTTCTTTAATTATTTTCACTTTGCTTCAAGCATTTGTACAAGTAGTACTTCCTGAGTCCGGACTAGACGGCTCGTGTGTATGCGTTATAATTTATCGAGGGGGGTTAGTCGAATAAGGAATTAAAATGTTAAGCTACATTGTATAGACAAATAATTTTGCTCAACCCTACCCAAACTTAATTTAAATGATTTGCCAAGAGTCCAGCTGTTCTTACGATCGATTCTTAAGACTTACGATTCTCCTCCTCTACAATTTGTTAAAAGATAGCCGACAAAACAAGGAAGAAAAAAACCAGCGGTGAGCAATTGTTATTAATTTTTTAATCAATTAGGCTTAAGTGAAACTACTGGTCTTTTCCGTTGAATATAATTGGAATTATGAGAAATGATGAGGAAGCATGCTGGACGGTTCTGGTCATTAAAATTGAATAAGGATGATGCCTTGTCTGACGCACGGACACGGACAAGCAAAGATGTTCAAAGTCATGATATGACAAATCCATACCCATAGGGTATCTCATAAGCATTCAGCATGAAAAATTGCCTGAAAAAAGGTTGATACTGTGGTATTTTGGATTTGTTGAACTATGTAACCTCCATCCATATACAAACTATAGAAATGTGCATAATTAACTGCAGAAAGACACTTGAGAAGGGAGCTTGAGAATAACGAATGGCCACGCACGACAAACTATCTAAGCCGAAGCCTTTTTTTATCAGCGGTTGGTCTTACTGAGGCAGCTTACTCCAATGCAATGACAACGTGTCTTTTGTTCACAATTGACGCAATTCGGAAAGGTGAAAGTCAAATGAAGGACTTTTCCTTTCCTTTTGTTTAGTTTTGATCTCGTGTATTTTAGACACTTCTACGTGTATTCGAACTAATCTTTAAAAATGCAACCCAAATGGAATAGCTTATTTTCTAATTGGTCGTATTACGATTTCGTGATAGTTCATAAAATATGTGTCATGCTTGCTAATACACAATTTGACTTGACTTTGCATTTTTATTCAATGCAGAGAGTTCAAAAGGCTGACGATGACTTCAAACTGATGTCCCATGATTTCGTTGAAGATCTTTTCCGTAGAGTCTACGACACACTAGTAGATTACAAAACTGAAAAGATGGAAAAATTTCTAGAAGGTCAACATGAGGACCAGGAAGCTCGGGTGGAAGCTCTTGGTCACTTTCCATTCATTTCAAGACCAACTCGTCTTGTTCTAAACCGCCCCTTCTTTCAACGACATGAAGAACTGATGGGGTCAAAATTAGGGGATTTCATTAGGGTTGGGGTTTATTATTTTTTTCAATTGAATGACATTCCTATATGATCTTGTGGGCTCTAATTGCCATTATGTCACATACAGGACAATAAATCAATCAAAGCTCTTCACATTCAGAAATGGAATTTAGGTGAAGACGGAATGATTGTTCTGATGAATGGTCTTCTGTTAAATACAACATTAGTTTTATTGGATCTTGCCAACAATGAGTTAGGGGCAGATGGGGTCAAACTCCTTGGCGCCTACCTCGGAGTAAATAAAAACCTTAGGCATTTGATTCTAAATCATAATCGTCTCAAGGATCCTGGTGTCTTGTGAGTAAACAATTATTATACCCGAGCTTTATATTTACATATTGTAGATTTAATATTTAAATTCTTAAACCCAAAAGACATTTAGTTGGGAACTTGGAGGGCTCCGGGCTAATAACTCTGAATATTGCATACAATAATGTCACTTGGGTCGGATTGGACCCACTTCTTACAATTTTACCATCCACCAAATTAAGATCTCTTTACCTCTGGGGAAATTCCTATGGATTGGCTACTTGGGATGTAAGAAATTATATTATATGGAGTGGACTAGATTTTCTAAACTCTTTTCTTTCTCCTAACTTTCCTTTCTTTCTCCTAAAAGTCCTAACTTTCTTTTTCAAAACTCGTGCATACGAACACAATTGTAAAAAAAAATCAAAATATTATATTTTCAGTTGTTGGATACCCTCATGAAAAGTAAAGTCTTGAAGCACACTGACTTGTGTCTCCAAGTCGTGGATGGAGCCGGTTGTGTCGTCAAAAATTCTCAACTCAGGGATATCAATTTTTGGTATGAAGTTCCGCCAACTGTGGAGAAAGGACTTCAAGTTCCAGCCTACTATAAGGATCAAGTTCATATAGAAAAACCACTGGTTGTCCGTGGACATAGAAAACCCAAAAAACATTCAAAGAAAGGAAAGCACACTCAATCCACAAGTGCTCAGGATATAGAGGCTGCCGTTTAATCCAAACTCACCAAACCAAAATATAATTACACATCGCAAGAATGTTGTGAAACAATATAGATTCATAAATTTGCTAAGACCAAAATAATTGGATTTAACAATGAAGCCATTTCTGGATATTATAAATTAGCTGACATTACTTGGCAGTTAATTCCAGGATTTCTAAGATTAATTAACTGCGTAAGGCAATTCTTCTCACAACGATTGACCACCGATAAGAAAGACAATTAAAATAGTTTTAAAACTGAACACAACTGAATGAACGCTTGAATAGATATTTGCTAAAATAAAAAAGAGATGGAATTTGAAGGATGGAACATTTTTAAATTGTAATCACTATTAACTCATACTTTAGAAGGCAGAGATTTTGTAATAGACAACAGACAGACTCGTGTACAATTTTAGATATTATAGCCAGATCTCGCCAGGTGTTTTCAATCATATCATAATCTTTACCTTAGGGTTGAAAATTTTCTAAATTTCTCCTAAATACTACGGAATAAACTATCTAAGGTGCAGTTTATGCATAAGTAGTACACTACGGTGAGGTCGGCGGTGACGGAACCGGACGCCTGTAGTGCCATGATTTTGGTCGTGGCGTAAAATAAAAGATGCCCCTGGAAAGACAAAGGGATTTACATTTGATATGTGGGTGGGTTTCAAGAGTGAGTATCGTAGTTTGTCATAGACGCTTCAAGATCTACCAGAATTCTGCACATGTATCGTATCGGATCGCCCACGTTTCTTTTGCTTTCAGCGTCATGGTCGTTAACGCACTACTCTAAAACTAGAATCATTTTTCAATTGTAAAAGCATTTAATACATTCACATTGCTTTGCATCTGAACTGAATGAAGGCTGACAGATTATTCATTTCGTGTCATAATTTCACATAACAGCGAATTAATTAAAGTTAAAATTAATTAAAATAATGTCTTTGAATGGTTTTTCAATTTCATGACTTCTAACACAATCTAATTTACAGAATAGAATAGAAGAATGTAACCCAAGACAGTCATTGTCAGTTTTAAAACTCAGGCTCAGTCCATAGAATTCCAATCTACTACCCAGAAAATTAATTTGAGTCTTCTGACGATTGTTAATGACGCGACGCGGCCCTCCATGTTGAGTTCATAGGAATATCAAGTACAGTGCAACTAATACAAATCATTTCATCAAAATAAACGAAGAATGTTTCAAAAACAGTCTATTATGCATCCACTCTATCTACCAAAATTCGATACTGTGAGCGAGGGTGTCAAAACTATCGACATCAACGCACTTCTGAAATGTTCCAGAAATAACAGGGAGCATTTTACAAAAATTTTCTTAAGTAGAGTCTTATGGTCAAATATCAGCTTATTTTTCATTGCATTTTCAAAAATAGTGTAAATCTGAGTGAATCAAACCCTTTACACACCCAGCGTTATAGAAATCGACTCAGAATGAATCTGATTTTAGACAAAACATACGTGTCTCTGATTCAGGCCCGTACGTTTTTCTACACGAAGAATTATTTTTGGATTTTGCTTAGGAGCCCAGCTTTCGCCGGGCAATCAAAAAATTGTTTAAATACTCATTAAATGCCCCCCTCCACGGAAATCTTTAGTAAAAGGCGAAAGATTTATACGTCTTGAAGGGAGACCAGAGTTACGAATTAAATGCACTCCTCCCAAATAGAGTCCTGTTCCAGCACTCTATACCTCAACCCAACTTTAACATACACATTAATTTGTGGACAGAAAATCCGTGTCCTCCTAAAAAATTTTTGGACCAACTCGTACATTCAAATATATTTAATCCGAATTTGCATTCAAAAATTTATTTTTTGGTTTAGAAATGTGTCAAAATTTTGAAACAATTTCATTTTGTATGATACTCTGTGTACATTGAAGTTTTTGGAGTGCTTTCCGGGATGATTTTATTTGATAGGGAAATTTGCACGCCATCTGGGCAGATTTCTGGCTAAGTTTTGGAGTGTAGTCGAGAATGGGTGGTAGTGGTGGTAGATTTTTGAGTCACCCAAAAATTCCACTCCCAAAAAAATCAACTCTTCTTTCCTTGTCAAATTCTCAAGTGCGTTTTCTCTTTCTAAAGTTTTGTTAATTTTTAATAAATCCCTGTTTTTGTTTTTTGATTGGAAATTGGAATTTGGAATTCATTCATTCCTCTGTCATCAAATTCGAAAACATTTTTGGAAATAGTGTAAAGCTAGAAAAAGTCGGAACGGGAAAATTCAAGAATTACATACCGGACACCGGTCAGCGGTCAATCAGAGGCGGCGGCTGAGGTTCGCTCTGCTCTCCGGTTTCCTGAGGTTATTCTTATTGGAATTTGGAATCGTGAAAAATGATTCTTCTTGAAATCAATAACCGAATTTTGGAGGACACCCTCACAGTCAAATTCAAAAATGCGTTAAATGGGTAAGCGAATTTTGATTAAAGAAATAGAGATAGAAATGATATGCATAAAATAATATGTACTTCTAACTTCTAATTAGAAGAACGGTTCTAGGAACCAAAACTAACATTTTCTCTCTATGTGGTAACACCGTGGGCTAAGATGTGCCTAGTGCCTGCGCATTAAGATTAAATGATGGGAATAATGGGAGAGCACTAATTTGGCTGAGGCAGAATTGGATTGTAGCAATCCTGCTTAAGTTGTGGCTACGAATTTTTTTGAACTTGTTGATAATTTCTTTTTTTTTCTTGTAGAGGAAAATCAGAGTCCATCGATGTTAGGCTAGCAGATTTCGACGGTGTCCTTTTTCATATTTCTAGCCATAATGGAGACAAATCCAAAGTTAAGGTAAGTACATGGGCTTACAGTCAGTTTACAATACAACACACATTCGAAATCGAAATACTAAACATGACATAATCTTGAATGACACAATGTGTGAAATATCTTTGTGATTTCATATGAATGACAATCCTCGGCAACGACAATTATGGGATTCGTCTCTTTCATTCCAGAGATAATGATTTGTTTTTATTTTAGGTGAGTATCTCCCTGAAATTCTACAAGCAACTGCAAGAGCACGGAGCCGAAGACCTCTTGAAGAGGGAGTATGGAACGTATCTGCTTTATCCAGCCGAAGACGGTAAGGTGTATTTAATTTTAATTAGTGATATTTGAGTACTGTACTAGGGTTGAGTGTTAGAGTAAAAGAGTATTGCGGAAACACTTCGCAAAAGGTTTGAGTAACCTGTTGTGCTTGTTGATGGATTGTGAGTTTGTCAGTTTCTGTAAATATTACTTTGATTTCGATTTTTTGACAGGTTACAGTGTGTCATTGCTGTTCGACTTAGAAAATGTCCCCAACGACTGGGAAGAGCTTGTGAAGAGAGTTGGTTTACTGAAGCGAAACTGCTTTGCGTCTGTTTTTGAGAAGTATTTCGAGTTTCAACAAAAAGGAATTGAGGGTCAACGTCGTGCGGTGATTCAGTATCGAGATGATGAGACATTGTAAGTTGAAAATTGGATAAAAATATTTTCAAGGTTTGCCATCGCATCGCGCATCGCCTCTTGAGTAATTCATCAGCTTACAGAGTTTTGGGATTTTGACATCTGCATGTCTTTTGGTATTTTTACGTTGACACACTAGATTCTTTTATCACCGATTAGATACGTGGAAGCTCAAGAAGACCGAGTTACCGTCGTGTTCAGTACTGTGTTTCGAGACGAAGATGACGTTGTTCTGGGGAAAGTATTTATGCAGGAGTTTCGAGAAGGACGCCGTGCGTCCCACACAGCGCCACAAGTTTTATTCTCACATCGAGAACCTCCATTGGAGCTAAGAAATACGGGTGCAAAAATCGGTGACAACATTGGGTACATAACCTTTGTCCTGTTCCCAAGGCATACCAACACCGAAGCACGGGAAAATACGATTGATTTGATTCACATGTTCCGTGATTACCTTCACTACCATTTAAAGTGTTCCAAGGCGTACATTCACTCAAGAATGAGAGCCAAGACATCAGAATTTCTGAAAGTACTTAATCGTGCTAGACCCGAACCCAAAAATGTGGAAAAGAAAACTATCACGTAAGAAATTAAAATTAACCCATTCACAATACTTTTCAATAGATTTTTTCCATTTCATTAAATACAATAACAATGGAATTTATTTCTGTTTTACAGGGGACGAACTTTCGTTCGGAAAGAGTGATTCGACTTTTTAACGCTTGAAGATTCGGAACTAGTGTTTCCAGTGAAGCAATTATGTGAGCCTTAATATTTAATTCTTATATAAATATAAATATGTCTACAATAATGTCCCTAAGAACACTGTCTTTGTTAATTGTACTACGGCTTTAGTTTAGTAAACTATTCTTTGATTACCTCGCGGGGAAACTAAAAGACTACCACGCATCATTAATGTACTGAACAGCTGAACAGTCGTCAATGAGCGGAGCGGTTTAGGGTTTAACCGATTTCTGGATTTGGATTATAATTTTCACACTTTCAACAAATTAATCGTTATAAGATACCTTAATTTTCGTTTAGGAAAAGATGTTTTCATGTTGCCAAAACATGCGATGCTATTTAGAGAGAGAGTCTGTTGAATATAGAGATTTACACCGCACTGATCCTAGTGATCCAAGTCCTGGCCCGTAACCTTAGGTGTCCGTGTTTATTGAAATGTACAGATATTTATGTTTTAACATTTACATTTACATGCATTTAACATTTTCCCCATCTATTCAATTAAAAAGCAAGTGTTGTCGACAAAGCAGTTTGAGAGTGGTCAAACATTCTTTCTTTTTTATTCGCAGGATTCCTGACAAGAATTTTAAAATCAAAATGTCACAAAATAGATTTCACGAATTTCATCATATTATCCCTACAACTTCAAGAAGCTCAATAACTCTCGAAAATTAACGAAGGAAAAGTGTGCGCAGGCCGTACAAGTAATCTGTCTCTCTGTTCGTACGCACGTACGGTACGGCGAACCGGTACGGCACGATAACGTCATTTCAGATATGGGATCATTTCAAAGTACATAAGAAACAGCTGCATCGGAAATATTAGACGCATTTTTTATAACATAATGTTCAACTTTTAAATTGTAATCGCCAATCGCCATTACTTACGTATCTGGGACTTTTGATTTTTTTTACTATTTTGAAATCGCCATGCTCGAATTAGTAACACTAAGAGTTTTCTGTATGGTCTATTTTACCGTTTTGCTTTGAACTTTAATTACTAATTGTCATTAACTAATTAGGATAAGTAGTATTAGGTAGTATTTGACTACATATATACTACAGATATATAATTTAGCCACTTCCTTGGGTTTCAAGTCGCGTTGTCCTTTTCAGTTGATTCGGTTTGCAAAACCTAACCAAATAAAGTGGATACAGGTGGAGACATGGATCTTGAACTCTTTCTTCAGCCAATTCTATCTCCTCCTAATCTACTCAACGTAGAAAGTTGGTTCAGGGCTCTAAATTCATAAACAGAAATCTCTTAAAAGATTGACACATAAAAAGCGGTAAAACTCGCGAACTCTGAGATGGAGGCATCGAGGCCAATATTTCGGAAACATTGGTCTCGACGAAAAAAAGTACAATTTAATGTATTGGAATTGGGTTTTTTTTAAATAAGTAATTTTAGGGTGACCGGCCATAGCGCCCATGCTTTTGAGGGTAGCATATGGCCGAAAAGTCTTCCTGGGAAGACCTTTTGTGAAATTCATTTATATGGCCTGGCCTCAGGATGCAACCGGAACCCTTAAACTGCGGATGCCGTTCACCGCGTGCCACCTTAAATACATGTTTAGTGATCAATATGCAAATATGCTTTCTCTTACCAATTCTTCGCATTCGTGGCGTTTGTCTACATCACATTCCATCAAATTGGCATCTTTACTCGATTGGCTGTCAGCATTGGCATTAGCACCCACTTTCGAATTCTGCACCTCATACATACAAGAATGTTATTAAATACTTCTGAGTACGAAAAGAGACGACAACTTGACAGTTTCTACTCGTTAAAACTTAACTGTTTGTTTTTCCACTTCTTGAACAATAACTGCTGCGGGGAACAACTCAGGAAATACCGATTGAAGGCGGTGAAGTAATTCTTCAATATCCTGGGCTTTTCCCTGAACGGCTTGCTCCAGTGAACCAACTACTTCAGCTGTAACTCCTTTATGAATATACAATATTTTATTTTGTTGTTAAATATTGAATTCGGCTACGATATGGTTAGATTTAAGATATTATTGTGTACAGTCTATACTAAAACTCACGAAGTAATTTGTAATATTTGTCTTCATATGTGAGTATATTTCTCTTCAAGTTCTCAATTTCGGCATTCTGTTTCCTGATCTGAGCTTTCGTTTCTAAATTCAAACTTTTGGATGTGGTTACATCGACAGTGTTACTTTTGTCATCTTTGCATTGGCTCATTCCTTCTGTTTGATTAGATTTGTTCAAAAATGTTTTCGACACTGATGGTGGTAAATTGTCATCCGAGTCTGAGTCTTCTCGTGTCCATTTTACAAACATTTGAGTCAAGTCACATGAAGCAGGGTCAATGTTAGGATTATTCGTTCGACTCTGGAAATGATGACGAATGACATTGGTGACTTGAGAACGAAGTTTATCACGCCAAGGGTTCTAATGTTAAATTGAATGATTTTTACAAGATATTTTGAATCAATGAAGGATTATTTTAAAAAACGCAATAGAAACATCTCATAGCTCACTTCAAACATATTTTTAAAAATTGGATGATGCATCGGATCCTCCACATATGGAAGAGCAAAAAGTGATAACATATTTTCATCCGTGATGCATTTATTCGATTTTTGTTCAAAAAAATCCCGAAGTCTACCCATTTCTAGTTGTTTTTCTTCAATTGATTTATTTTGCCGAGAAGGTATTATGGCCACATAGATTTGTAGATAAAATGTAATCGTGTTAATAGCTTCCCTTTCAGACGGTTCCATGTCGTCTAAGAATTGAGTCCACATCTAAATTTCCAATAAAGGAACAATTTCTTAGAAAAATCATTATCGCTTATGGACTGGGAAAAATTGTTAGCATTCGTATGTTTCATACTTCAAGCATCTCTTTTCCTTGTTCATTATCGAAATGATTTAGCAATTGATCTCCGTCTCTTGGACTAAAGTTTATTGACGGGAATGACGGTTGTGGAAGCTCTTTCGGCAGTGCTACACCTTTGTCATTGCACTCACGGCAAAATGTGGAGTAGCTTTCCTCCAGCCCGCACGTTTCCAGGTACTAGTGTCATAAATTAGTTTTTATCGGATAAATTCAAGTATTTTTACCTTCGATTTTGGTTATCAATTGCTATCTGACCCAGTGACGGCTGCGCTGGGCCGCTGGGCCAATTTTATTACAAATTGCTCATTACATTTCCATCATTTACCTGGAGTACTACACCATTAAGACTTTTTACAAGACAATCGCCGGACGAAGACTCATCATCAGAACGTGTCGAAATATTTTTCTTTGTGCAGACTTGCTCCTGTGTATTAGTTCTGTGAGCTTCTTTAGCTTTAGCATTACAATGATTTGAACGTTTTGCCTTGATAGGAGGACTTCTCTGGGAATCTCTCATCCTTACAGCTAAACACTCAAGTGAATTTAATTTTGCGATGAATCAGTAACTTTGATTTAGTGGTATTATACACTAGTTGTATTGCAGCATAAATTTTGCGAGAAACCTAGAAAATGTCCGTTTCACATTTAAACATTGGAAATAAATTTTAACGCAACACAACACAACTCATAAAACTAAGAATGAGACACTTATGAATTGGTACTTCAGAAACTGATTACGAATTAGTTCCAGGTTTATTGTTACACGAAACGTGTCTCTTCTGTTTGTTCCAAGTTTCCCGAGGGATTGACACACAAATATTGTGTAAACCTGAATCGTGTAAAAAATTTACACACAAGCATTGGGAAACATTAAAAATGTCCTTTCGTATTCAATAATTCAATTCGGTTGAGAGCATATAATTTTGATCTCCAATCTAAGTCTCAGATAGAATTAGGGTCAGGTTTATATGGATATCCCGGAGCCGACAAAAGTGTTCCAGCAATGCACGCGTTCAAAAGACCAGCGACTGATCCTGCAATGAATGCACGACCTATTGTCTTTGTTAAAGCGGGCCGACGCTCTGGAGGACACAATGCACCCAGTCCACCAAGTTGAACCCCAATTGAACTGACGTTCGCAAAACTGCAAAGGGCGTACGTCGCAATTGCTATACTTCTTGGCTACAAAAAATATCGTCGCAGATAAAAAGTACCACTTTTAAACAAGTTGATTCTAATCTGAAACTTACTGAAAGTTCTCCATTACTCTCGTATTCCAGCAACCTTTTATAGGCAACAAACTCATTCACTATTGTTTTCAAACCGAGGAGCAATGCAACTTTTTCAGCTTCTTCAGGGTCGATTCCAATGATAAGGGCGGCTGGGAAGAATAGTTTGCTCAAGATATACTGAAACCAAAGATTATGTTAATTATAAAATAATGCGAAATAATCTGTAGCGGTTCATACCTCAAATGAGAGGTAGTGAACTCCAAGAATTACGCCAAACCAATGAATAACTGCATTTAGAAATCCAATAAAACCCATAATTGCAATCATATTTGCAACAATATTTGCCACGAGAACGACAGCTTGGACTGCTCCCTGAGCTGCAGCGTCTAAAGCATTTCCTTCGAGTCTGAAATCAAGTACAATTTTAACCACTTGTTTTTCATTAAAATACGATAATTCTTTGATTTCATTACTTGATTCGACTGCTCTGAATATCTTTTGAGGTTGTTTTCGACACTTTGGTCTCAGGGTAAATCAATTTAGAGTAGGCAAGTGCTGCTGGTGCGGCCTGCATTTATTTTGGTACAAAAGGTTAATCGGGTCGTGCCCAAATATTTTTCTATAAAAATCTGACCATTATTGAAGCTGATAGGAGATTCGCAGCATCTATTCCAAAGCCTATGTAGGCAGCCATTGCACCACCTGTTCAATCAAATTCGTCACAAACCAATCATCTCGTTCTATCGTCGATTGTATTGTCATTTAGTCAATATTACCAGCAATCGTGGCGAACCCACCGCACTGCACAGCACACAATTCCGAGTACGTCATCTTACCCAGAAAGGGTTGGATTAAAATAGGAGCTTCCGTCTGTACACGAAGAAGGATGTTTTGATTAAGCTTATAAAATGTAATTATTTTAAAAACATATTTTAAAAAATCAACTTTTACTTGTCCAATGAAAATATTAGCCGCCGCATTCATGCTCTCCGCAGCAGTAGTTCCAACAGTAACCTAAATAAATCGTGAAATTGACAGTTGGCACTTTCAAGAAATTTTCTTGAGTACACTTTGCAAAACTACCTGTAGAAGCCATCCGACCTTAGTAACTACCCATTGCATGGCTCCGTAGTAGTACATAAGACTGATGAAAAAACTGAAGAAATATATCACGGAAAGGTTCTATTCAAATAATTTAAGCTTTAGAATTCAAATTAATATAAGGTAACTAGTTAAAGTAATTAATGCAGGGTTCCATATTTTTACCTTGAACGCGAATATTGGGTTGAGATTAATTTTAAAACCTGCAATCTCGGCGTGGTAACCTTCGGCCGCAAATCCAAAAATAAAAAAGGATCCCTTGTGGGAAAAGTTGAGAAATGAGGAAACCTGTTGTTTTTATAAGTACATTTTGTGTCAAATATTTCTGCCACATCTTGCAACAGTTTCTTAGAATCTTGCCTTTCCACTTATACATTGGGAAACATCTCTTCCTCCCTGCCATCGCAAAACTGCCAATGCAAATATAAACTGAAGACCAATTCCCCAAATAACGTGTCGCCATTTAACTCTCCCTGGATATTTTGAAATGAAAAGACCAAACAGAATGAGGACAGGAATTCCACCGGCAGAAACTAATCTTCTTGGTTGTTCCTTTGTGTCAAAATATAGGAAAATTCCAACTCCTGTGATGACAAGTGCTGATATAGCCGCTTTAATGTACCTTGAATATAAATTAGTAGTTTCTCACGTAGTAATTAAGTAGTTTTAGTAATTATAGTGCATTTAAAGTGATGACTTTACCATTTTGTAGTGATTTGAAGAATGGCTTTCTGTAGAGGATGAAATATTCGTCGAGTCGGTCGTCCAAGCATTCTTTTGAGTACGAAATAGTACAAAAAACTCCAGTAGACAATTGCTGTGAGTACAAATAAAAAGCCAACCCCGCTACACCAGTCAACTTCGATATTTTTTACCACATTATAATTCACAGTAATCAACAGATATGTGTTGAATAGTACGAAAGAAGTGAGAATTAACGCACTTTTTAAAAACTTCTTTCGAGCCACTATTAGTTTCAGAAGTCCCGAACGAATTTTCACCACTGATCCGATGAACAAATTATTAGTGTCCGACTCTTCCAAATCATCGTTCTCTTGTCTGCTCGAATTATCTCTTGTCATCTCAAATGAGTCGGCCATTGTTTTCAAAGACCAATACAGCTAATGCAAATTAATGACTTCTTTGTCAAATTTGCCGAACAAATTGGAGCCAACTGTTTGACAACTCAAGGTGGTAGTTAATAAGTTAGCATCCACAAAAGTACGAATACAATTTAGAATTATTCACGCTGCTGAAGTATTCAGGATGAGTTTGACTATTTAATTTTATGGCTCTGCCAGCCAGCCAGGAATACACATTTTTATCTACACACAATGGATATTCTGCCTGGGAATTACTAGCCTGTCTTGTGCGTGTGATTGATTGGCGATATGCTTTCGCATATTATCTTTTTGATCAAGAAATAACACGTGCACCCTTGTACAAATTCAAAAGGTCACACAAAGATATAAATAAACTACAGGAATTTTAAGAAATTATGTACGAGAAAGGTATTTGATAGACTGATAACCGGTCACTCAACTTTCCGGACTTACAGATAATTACTATAGTTTGTCGGGCTACTAAATAAACTTAATACATAATCGTTGTGTACATGAACTTTTTTATTCCAACTTTCCATTGGTTAAAATGTTTTAGACAGTCTCATAATTGGTACGTTAGTTAATTATAATAGAAAACTGACATTATGATGTAGAAGGGACGGCTGGATAACCGGGGGCTGACAAAAGTGTCCCAGCAATGCACGCATTCAAAAGACCTGTGATCGACCCAGCCACGAATGCCCTCCCTATTACTTTTGTCAAATCTGACCTTCGCTCTGGCGCCATTGCACCAAGTCCACCAAGTTGAATCCCAATTGAACTAATATTGGCAAAACTACAAAGGGCGTACGTCGCAACCGCTATACTTCTTGGCTATGGACAATTTCAAGTGTACATTATTAGGCACAAATATTTTCTGACTCTTGTGACGAAATGAATCAGGAATGTTAATCATCGACATACGGAAAGTTCATCATTCCGTTGATACTCCAACAGTTTTTCGTAAGCGACGAACTCATTTACGACCGTTTTTAAGCCAAGAAGTAAAGCCACCTTTTCCGCTTCCTCTGGATCAATCCCAATGACTAGGGCCACCGGAATAAACACCTGGCTCAAGATGTACTAGATGGAATCAAAGTTATTAGACTTACATTTAATTCATCAAAAATACAGCCCGATTTTTTGTGTGCATGATTCTCACCTCAAATGTAAAATCTTGAAGTCCTACGAGAGCTCCAAACCATACACAAACTGCATTTAAGAAAGCAATAAATGCCATAAATGCGATAACATTTGCCGCAATGTTAGCAATCAACATAACTCCTTGCACAGCTCCCTGAGCCGCTGCATCTAAAGCAGTACCCTCGGGTCTGAAAGAAAAATACGCGTAGTGATTAACTGAAATGTACTTAGATTTGATGTACAATTTCTCGATTTGCTGTTTTAACTTATGATATTACTTGATTGATCCAGCCTGAATATCCTTGGATCTTGTTTTCGAAACTTTAGTTTCAGGATATATTAGTTTAGAGTATGCCAGTGCTGCCGGTGCGGCCTAAGTGAATCGTTTTTTTAATTACTATATTAAGTTAAGCGTGAAAACAACGTAATCCAAGTGAAGTAGTACCATAACTGAAGCTGATAATAGATTGGCAGGATCTACACCAAAACTTATGTATGCAGCCATCACACCCCCTGTTCAAAGAAAATTAAATGATCAATTATCACATCGCGATATCACATCGTGTGTCACGACAGTAGTGTGTATTGAGAAATACCGGCAATTGTTGCAAAACCCCCGCACATTACTGCACAAAGTTCTGACTCCGTCATTTTCGACAAAAAGGGTTTGATTAAAATCGGTGCTTCGGTCTGAAAACAATGAATATTTTGTTTTTATTATTATAAGATTTTATTTTGTGAGATTTCTATATTTCGGTGATAACTTGATTTTCTTCATACTTGTCCAATGAAAATGTTAGCAGCAGCATTCATGCTCTCAGCAGCGGTTGTTCCAATAGTAATCTGAAGGAATTTAAAAATTAGTACAGCCGGCAAGTAAATTAGGGGAGACTTTTGGTTTGCAACTTTGAAAAATACTCGATTTTTTTAAATGAACGAGAATTGAATATACTATGGTTACAAATCAAAAGCCTTTCAAGTGAAATTCTCTGAATTACTTGAAGAACCCATCCAACTTTTGACACGACCCATTGCATGGCTCCATAATAATACAAAAGGTTGATACAGAAGCCGAAGAAGTATATCACCGCAAGATTCTATCCAAAATTACGAATGTTTTAGTATGGTTTTTGGTAAACTTTAATCTCCTATGATAATATACAGATTTCTACCTTGAATATAAAGATTGCAGGAAGAATAATATCATAACCACCGATCGTAGCCTCGTAACCTTGTGCCGCAAATCCATAGATAAAGAATGATCCCTCGTCGGAAAAGTTGAGGAAGTCAGATATCTGTTTACGAATTAAACGTGTTCAAGTTTTTTTTTTTAAATTTATGTAATTGTTGTAAAAACTCGCCTTCCCACTTAAACATTGGAATGCATCTCTTCCTCCCTCCCATCTTAGAATTGCTAAAGCAAAAACAAACTGAAGTCCAATTCCCCAAATAACGTGTTGCCAATTGACTCTTCCTGGATGTTTTGAAATTAAAAGGCCAACTAGAATTAGGACAAGAACTCCACCAGCAGAAACCAATCTTCTCGGTTGTCCGTCTGTGTCAAAATATAGGAAAACTCCAACTCCGGCCAACACCAGAACAACAATGGCCACTTTAACATACCTGCTCGTGCAATTTATATTTAATTAGTCTGTTCATATTGGAATGGGGTCAGGTTTTCAAAAAATTACCATTGTTTGAAAATTGGAGACAGAACATTGCGTATAGGTTGAAACCCTCGTTTAAAATGTCGCCCAAGCATTCCTTTGAGTACAAAATAATAAAAGAAACTCCAGTAGACAATTCCTGTGACCACGAATAGAAAACCCAATCCGTCACACCAATCAACTTTAATGCCCTCGACGACATTGTAATTCACAGCAGTCACAAGATACGCATTGTATAGTGCAAATAGAGTGAGTATTAGTAAACTCTTAAAGGTTTTTTTATTTGTCACTATCAGATTTAAAAGACCGGAACGAACTTTCACCACGGCTCGAGTAAATAAATTGTTACTATCTGATTCTTCCAAATCTTCATACTCATCATCCTTTAGATTCTTTTCTGTAAGTTCTAATTCATCTGGCATTTTCTCCAAAGCCCAGTGTGGTTGTTGATCACCTTGATTACTCACGGAAGATTTGCCGTTCATTCCGTGCTGTGATGGCTAGAGAATTTAGTAGAAACACATTTGAGAACCAATTTTTTAAGTTTTATGCTCGTATGAATAAGGAAAATGAAGACATTCGAAATTTAACAATTAATTTGAAACAAACAACAAATTTAAAAGATATATCCACGACTAGGTGAGAATGCGCTGAATTTGGAAATTTCTTGTATCATATTGGCGCAACTGGAATTAAAAATTGAATACTGAGTTCAACTTACACTGGTAATGAAAATGCCACTATTTTGGTGAGAATCAACCGGCATGTCAAACCCAGAGTTTTCCATTTTGCACAAATATAAGTGATGGATATCCGCTTCAGTAGCCGTATTAAGTCTAAAAACTGAAGACCAGTAAGATAAACTCGGTAATTTTAGTGTACAGCTACGCACGTCCTAAAATGTAACCGAAAAGCCGGTCTTGACTTCGGCAAAATTGAGAATGAAGTGTTGAAGCGGAAGATGATGGATAGTGTGCAATTTTAGATTGTTAGTTTTATTGAGTCAAATTTTCGAAACAAACCAATCCTATCTAATCTATAAACAAATAGTGACTCTCTCTCTGATTCCGTCGTGTGGATGATCAGAGATATGCCTTCGCATAACAAGTAATCCCTAAACTTCGTGTTAATCATAATCATGACATGGAACGTGCACCCTCGTACGGATTAATAATCGTTTTCACACAATTCGTGTGGCAGTCATGATCCATAGATTACATATTACGTAAAACTGGAGAAATTCTTTCAGAATTAGACATAACTACAACCTAACATTTTTGCTGTGTGAACGTCCACTTCAGTTTGTCCAGTTTTTGTACCCGTAAATAAAATTTTGCTACCATTTTTCAATGTACATGTGCGTCAAACTTGCGTTAATTGTCGGGGCAAATTTGAGACTACTAATATTGAGTAGTGTACAAGATGAAGGAATGAATGATGAAGTCCAATTCCTGTTGTCTCAACTTCCCCAACGTGTGTCCAGGTTGTTGACGGACTGGCTGTTAGCCAAAACCAATACGACTAAC
>JAQGCB010000146.1:0-30304 GCA_034698835.1 Protaphorura tricampata
AAAACGGTGAAAGTCTGTGACCTGCGACCTTGCCTGAACAAATAGAAGCCCGGGCTTCTAATCGGTCAAATACGGTATGTGTTATAGTCGGAATTATAACTTCCAAATAAATGCTTGCAGGGACCATCACAATTTATCGTTAGAAAAATGGCCGCACTTCAAAGGGGAAAAACAAAATAATTATGGTAATACAGCAGGCATAAAGACCGGTCGTCCAGACAGGTGTTACTGTTATCGTAGACACAGGTATTTATTTCTGCAAATACCATTCACACGAAAGGAATTGAATCCATCAAAGCTTACATTATATTATGTCATCTTGTTGTTCAACTTTGTGACAAGACCTGTCCCAGGCCACCATGCAAGCTCTGCGAATCAGAAGTCTTGTGTCCATATGCGGTCCAGATTTTCAGTCAATACAGTTAAAACCGAAATAGACCGGATTAAGCGACACAAACTGTAAACTGTAAACATGGACGTCTAACACGTGTGGTCGCCTAGCTCAGGTAGGTGGTCGTGTTTACAAGTTTAAATGAAGTGATCCACCCACAATCTTGCGTGGTGCATGTATTTTTTGAGTTTGTAATAATTCTACATTATCTTTAGTTGTTTAGTTCTATACACGCTCATTGCTTATCAGAAACTCCGGACACATTGTTATCAGCAAATATTCTTGCTTATCATTTTAAATTCAAGATTACCTTACACCATTCATTTTGATTTTATTTTTCAGATCCCAAAAACTGAAGAAAATCCTTAGGTCTTATGGGATGGCCATATTCACATGTATTGTGACTGCCTGCCTATCACTGCTTACTCCACTACCACTGACAACCACTGCATATTGGGAGGTTGTCGAGTTGTGCCTGTGTACCATGTAGTTGGTCGGAGTGGTTTAACCCGTGGAGGCTCAGTCGTGTTTAGAGTCTCAGACGTTCAAGAGTTGTCGTCGCTCCGTGCTCTGATTCTGATTCCTCGTGCGGCGCGATGCCGGAACAACGTGTTGGCTGGCACTAGTATCGTCATTGGCTCTACTGGGTATCTGCAAACAATGCAAACATTTTTGACTTAAGTTAAATCCCGGCCGAATTTTTATGCTCTAAGGCATGTTCGAAACGTTTTTGATTGGGCTTGAGCCGAAATCGGTCTGTGCAAACTTTCACCGGTGAATCTTTCCAGCTTCAATACAAAACAATCAACAATGTATTTTTTTCATGGTGAAAGCAATTGAAAAATTTGTCGGTGACGGAATAATTTTTGAGAAAAACTGAAGATAAGACTAAAAGTAAGAAATCACAGTTGACAGTTCTTGACATTTTTTCGGACACCAAATTTTATTTCCAGGAACATGAACACAATGACTGGGCAAGGATTTTGGTGTAACCTGAGAACAAGTGTTATAAAATTAATTTGAATTGTCACCAGAAGTGTGAGAAAAATTAGTCCCTTGACATAATTTTCAGGCGGTTTGGCCGGAAATAGTGAACTTTATACAAGTTGTACTGTACCAGTAGTCCTGCACTGTTACTGTTACTATTCGATATTCGAACCGAATGTCCAAAATGATGGACAAAAAGACTGTTGACAGTAGTGTGAGTTATGAATGATTAATGATAGGTCAAGTCATCGCTCTGAATAATTGAAGTTCAACTCAAGATATACATACAATACACACCTTCAATATGTCAAGAAGAAAACAGAGTAACCCAAAACCTCTCAAATGTAAGTCAAACACTTTCACACTCGATTCTATGCAAATGCAATGCTTGCTCTAAACTATTATTATTATAAGCGGTAAAGCCATGGAAAAGGTGAAGACCTTTTTGAATTGAAGTGAAACAGGAAGGGCAGATTACCTCGAATGTCAACAACATTCGATTCCGAGTCAGAGTTCCATGTCGAATGTCGATTTCTGTATGTACATATTACTTGGATTGCGTGCTGAAACAAATAATGTGACACGCTTTTCATTTTCATCGTCCGACCGACCAAACTTACTATAATGTTATATTACATATGCACTCTCAGTAGGCTAATTGTACATTGTAGTATACGTCAGGCATGTATTCGGAATTTAGAAAAATCGTGTCATGAAATGAAATATGTTTAACACGTAAGAAAATTTCGGGGAAATTATCTCAACACCGAAGTCGGCAGGATCAGCCTGATTCTGTCCAGTCTTCCGACTCTGAGGAAACGTACCGATTGTCAATTACCGGCAACGATTTCATTAGAACAGTTCGTAATCAATTCTGAAATTTATAAGAATTAGAATAAACCCAGGGATTTGAAAAGTGAAGCAATTTTAAGGGAATTAAAGCCAAAATCAATATCTTAATTTTTAACCATATATTGTTCAACTACTAACAAAAAATTCGAAATCGGCGAACGGCGATAATCTAACATGTCATGGAACAACAAACTGGTTCATATTCATATTCTGCCATTAGGTGGGACAATTGTTTATCACCGTTTGAACCAGCCTGTCATGCTCATTCTAATTTATCCGACCTCATGATAGCCTTGATTATAAAACCGTTTGAGGCGTAATTCGGGAATCCCAATTGAACTCAACGGGGGGTGGGAGCATAGGGTGGGAGTTTAAAACCTCAAGGCAAGGACCAAGCAATGTAATATGAAGGTAGAAGTAGTGAGGAATTTTGAGAAACAATTAATGGAAGTATAGATTAATAGTTTTCCTTGTTAGATGAGCGATTTAATTGTTATCTACGACTTAATTAGCCTTAACTGAGGTTTATATGGACAAGATGACTGACTTGACTACTTCTACCAAACCATTATGTACATGCACATACCTCATGCTCTCAATTAAAGTTTTGCTGGTTGCTGACTTGACTACTAATACTGACTCGCTACATTTAACTAAATTGTACTCAATAATAAATGTACATAGTGGTTTTCCTGAATTGCTGTTTGATTCTTGTCTCTGATAAAGAATAGGATAGGACGATGGGGTGAAAGAAGGATATTGCTTACAAGGAAATCAAATGGACTCAGAAATTAACTCAGACTTTCCTTCAGCAGATATGATTTTGGTTCACTGTTAGAAATTTTTGAAGCCCTTCTACCAAGTCATAAAAATTAAACATAACCAAAAATATAAGCATCAAAAAATAATCTTGTAAGCCTCGGAGACTGTTATATGCCTGGTTTCTTGACTAATCCTCTATGTTTTGCATTTTAACATGAAAAATTGTTTCCTCGTAGGCAATTCATACGAGGCAATGTAAATTGAAGAGATAATCATCTCAACATTTTCCACTAAAAGTCTAGATTTATCTTTAAATCTACTTTGACCAAAGCTACTACTCCTACCACATCGCATCCACCCATTTCAACAGAAAATATTATATCATTTTATCTGTGTAAGTACAAGTGCATAGATCACAGTACAACGTACAAGTTTTAGTGGACAAGCAATCTCATCTCTTTCGTCGTCACAGAAGATTACGTTTTATAGTTTCCGTATTTTAAGCATGCGTTAGGAACGGCAACGAACTTGGAGATGAGTGAGAGATATTCGGTGGAAGAATTTATTATTTGTCTGTTATAATAATTCTTGTACACAGGGCACGCATAAGGACATACATAGAATTGCAGGTGTAACAAAATTACAAAGTCCGATCCGAGAGGAGAGTAGAATTAAAATTACAAGGTGGTTCATAATTTTTGGTTGTGTTCTCATGTGCGGGGCTAGAATTGATAGTTTCGATACATAAACTTTTCATCATAGTGGATTTGTTCATGATGTGATGCTTCTTTCCAGAATGGTTGGTCACCCGAATTAGGGCGTCTGTCTCCTTTGACAGGTTTCATTGTATAATAGTGTAATGTGTGCATAGGTTTCAGTACTCGTTACTCGGTCGAATCTGAAATCTTTTAAAAGTGGCATCATGCATATAAAATAATTTCTTTTGCCTAAAAATATTCTGAATATTTTTCGAATCACCCTGTACAAAACTGAATTTGAGAAAAAGAGTTGAGTTAAATACAAATGTGGGACTACGTAATGTCGCGTCGCGTTGGTTCTGTTCTGTTCTGTTCTAATCTACAAATGGGAAGCATTCGTGTGTGGAAGAGAGAACTGATAAAATCTTTTCGAGTCCTGAGCAGAAGTTAGATAAGAGTATTTGCTGTCTGCGTACCTAATTTCCTTGATCGAATCTCTCTCGAAGAGAACAGGCAATCGCGAGTCCCTACCATCAGAGTAGTAGAAGGTTTAGAAGTAGAAAACCCTGGCTGATGATGGTTGGCCTGGAATGAGCTCACTGCTTTAATTGGTTGAGATTATTTTGTTGTAATTATTATTATTATACGTTAAGTACATACGTATAAGGTAAATACCCACGTACTACTTCGTAGCCTAACGTTCAACTTCTATAGGAGACCTTAGGTTTAGATTATGTGATGTGATAGAGATTCATTTTGATTAGAAGGTAAGGTTAGCGTGCATTCCAAACTCCCCGTACGTGCGTGTTTGACTTTACTGGAAGAAAAAGGGAATATTCTTGGGTTAGTTTTTGGAAAGGAAAAACATTATTGAGATTACGATATATGATTGCGATGGATGGAGAATGGAAAAGGGAATTATTAGAGCCTTTTATTTTCACAAGAAATGAAGTTGACTTTTAGCCGGTATGGTCTGTAAAAGCAAATGCTATTTAATCCAAGGATTTACCACTTCATAGTTAGTGGAGTTAATCATAACGTGGCAAGTCATAATTTATGTATTGCACACAAACACAAAGCAATTCTATTGTTTTTATTCCGCCGCATCAGCATCGCACGGCATTGGTGGGCTTTACGAGTGCTAGCTGGAGTGCGTGTGGTATATCATTTCATTGTGGAGTGGAAATTGGAAAAAAGTGCACTTACAGTATGTTGCAATACGGAAAGTTGCAGTTTTCGTTCCAAAATTCTTGTCTTAATTATGTTGTTGGTTGGTCATCATTTCATATAAATCTTTATCCACCAAACATGATCTATCCATCAACCGTAGTCCAAACTCCAAACTCGTCTGGTTCTGTATTCTATACTTATACTTCTTAGTTTGGCATCATACTCATCATTTTCATTTCATCATATCAGATAACTATTACGTTCGGATCAGATAAACTGGAGATCTAATCTGACTCTCTTCCTTTTTCGGTTATCAGATCATGCACAGCTGCAGCTAACGTATAAATATTTTGCCACATATCTGATCCAGCAATTTCCCGTCGAAATGAGGATGTTTGTTATCTGATATAATTTTTTTTGAATCAGATAAAGTCACTATCTAATCTGAGTAGATTGTACATGGATTCTACGTCATTTCCGTGCAAGGTCAGGTCAACATTTTTTTCGGGAAACCATACAACTTCATATCCCATGATGGTCCCTCATACTTTGATTGCGACCTCGAATTACGTAGACTGATATTGATTTAGACTATGTATGGTAATTCTAATGAAATTATTGGGGTAGTGATGTGAAATGTTACAATTTTCTGGGGGCTTTTCTCATAAGAAGAGGAACATACTGGTCGATGATGATGAATATTCCTGACTGACTATGCTATATGGATGGTAGCATTAGCCTCGTCAAAAGTAAAAATTAATTGAACTACTGCCTAATTAGTACAAGCTCATTTCAACTTCTTGTAAGTTATTAGATCGCGTGGAATAATTACACATTTTATTTTCTATTTACTCGTGACTTGCCAGGAGCATGTACTTGAGAATGAGGAGGTTACTTTTTAAAGGGAGGTATAGCATAGCAGCAGCCAGGAGAAAACTCCTTAGCCTGAGCTGAGCGCCCAAGAATGATTTGTTAGTTTACTTGTTTTGACAGTTAGAATTATTGCTTCTTGAAAGGCTTCATTGGACGTTTAGACAATTAGATAGCTATATAACATATGTTGTGAGTGGAGTGCCAGTCCAACTCCAACTCCACATCTCCGTTTAGATCCAAAATGAATTTATATCCGAGGTCACAGTGCAGTTCAGTTGTTAATCTACTTGCTTTCATAACCTCCTTGATCTGACTCTGACTACAATGTTAAATGTAGAATATAACATTCTGATCTTGTAAAGATTCAAAACAAAAGCAAAGCAAAAGCTTTCATGAGCAAAAACAAGGGTTAAATATTATTAACTCGCCATGGATTTATTGCCTTGTCTTCCTTACACAGCACAGCACACAGCACAGCTCCACTAATAGATTCAAAGGAGATAACCCATTATTATAATTTACCCACTTCTTTCCTCTAACCCTTCCTTCCTCTTCGTGTGTATTGAATTTTACACTATCTCCATTGAAAATCTACTTTTTGGTGGACAGTTTCAGATTTATTTTCTCAAGCACCTCACAGCAGAGTGCAGAGCAGAATAGTTGGAAGCATTGCTTCACTATCGGCACCCAGGCAGGTTATGGTTATGTTGTTGCGTGCTCAAAACATTTGAAATTGGAAGCCATAAGAATAAAGTAGTACGAGCATACAAATTCAACCATGTTAAATTTTTGGACAGATTTCTCAGCAGTCATCCTCCATTTCAATCATTTTCGTGCTGGTTTTATGGATTTTAAATTAGTTCTGCATGTTCAAAATTACCCCGTGAAACCGTGTTGTCGTTAAAACAAAACAGGCATAAAATGAAGTAGGGTGCAGGAAAGTAAAACTCAAAATTTTATCACATCGTCTACGTTTCTTTCAATTGGTTCCATCCAACAAATAAACCATAACGCCAAAAAGTTGGCCATGGCCAAATTCTACCCATCCATATACCTTTACAGTCTACATGCTGTTTCGGTAAAATAAATCACAAGATAATAGTGCTATTTTTTCCCTTCAGCAAATGTCGTCGACGTACATATGAGATCAGCGAGGTTTCTAATTTCAACGATAACTTCTAAAGTACTTTGTCTATTAAACCGCGGTGAAAGTCCTTCAAGTCTAAAAAATATTTGTAAATTGGATCCTTAAGTAACTATTTTCATACCCTGGTCAGAAAACATACATGGACTACCGGAGCAAGGCCTATTCTGTTTGTTTTTCATAGCTTCTCTTAATTTGGGGAATTAGTAATGTTGTAGTACATGTTTCTGAATCGTAAGAAAAGTTCGAGCACTGTACTGTACTGAGACTGATTCTAGTTAACAACTTGATACTAACCCCGTAAGTAAAGTACACGTATGTATTCACAAGTTAAATAAGCAATGAAAAAAAGATAGGGTAAAAACTCAATTTCGACCGACCGGTCTCTTGGTGAAATAATGTTGGTACAGAGAGAGAGAAAGGGACGACTCGACGATGTGATAAGGTATGGACGGAAGTGAGTGCATGGAATTGCCTCCCATACAGGCATCGCAAAATTATTGAAGAGAAAAGTCATTTGGAGAATTTTGGCAGAATTAAACTCATGGATTATTAAAGAGTTGAACTGTTGAATTGTTTAAACATGCAAGTACGTTCAGCTGCACAACCCTCTTTCCAAAACACTCCCCGTACACGTTACATTTGGATATCGGTGCCCAAAAGCTCAAAAACAATGAATAAATATCGATAATAAACTACTAACGTAAGTGCGTGCTGGTTTTTCATTTGAGAGGAGTGAGTTGTTCAATTTCATTTCATACATACCATACCGGAGAATTGCCGATTGTACGTACCGTACCGAATGAGCCATCAAATCGCACACTTGTCATATCTATAGTATCCTAGTATCCTTAGAAATTTTCGACCCACCCATATGCCAACGTATCATTATTAGATTTCTAACTTTTAAGTGAAGTACCGACGACGACGATGGCGACGACGAGTACAAGTACTGACAGTCTCAGTACTTTTAACTTCATTTTCATACATGCAATTTCAACTATGTTTTCTCTTTTGTGACATGTAACCCGAATTTTGTATGAAATGGAACCCCATTCAATTTTGAATGACATGTCTTACCAACCACAAGTACTTTTATACCTCACATGAAGTGCACTTTATAATAAACTTAAATATTCTGAGAGTATGAGTATGACTGTACATTGACAGTAGAATTGCATGTATTTAAAAAAAACCGATTTCAGGGTTTTATAACACTTGCAAGTACCGTAGTACGTACTACGTACGTACGCGTTTGACTTGACATGTTTTTGTTATTTCATTTCAAAGCTTGATTTTAAAATGTGAGCTTCTATCTAAACTATTTAATGGGTTAAATGACTGTTGTGTGTCTTTAGATAAGTGACAGTTTAAGTCATGCTTGGTTATTTACTAACTTCCAGACGACCCGTGTGTTCTTCATTTATACATTGTATTATTGGTGATGGTAGGTAAAACCTACCTGGGAGAAAAAAGGACACAGTGTGTGTACGTACGATACATGTACATATAACGTACGTAATGATGACCCTCCCTTTTGTATTGTACTTTTGGTATGGTAGTGTTAGTATGGTGTGTGCCTTTTTGTAATTCTATTGTGCTTGGTGTGGGTCCTCATTATCACATCACAAAAGCCATTATACTTATCCATCTTATTAAAGTAAACTTTAACGTTAACTTATCCAACCATCATCAACAACATATCCATCCATAGTTTCTATTCTATGTATGTATGTGATGGTGAATGGTGACGAGCCAAAGGTTTTTTTGGAGATACAGATAGGAATCAGGAAAAAATAGGATAGGAAGAAAGATCATGGTATACATACACATACGCTAACGCTATTCCTACGTACTTACCTTTTACCAGTCATGTATGTACTGTACGTAAGTATAGTATAAGAGTCATGACCCTTGAATTAATCGACACTTGGGCTCGTTTTTTCGCCTCAGGTGAGGTAGGGAATGGAAGTGAATACATAGTCTCATGAAGTCTGAAGTGTTCCACCCCATTTATTTATCCCTACAAATAAACAAGCAACAAGGAGGACTTGAATAGAACATACAAAAAAAATATATAACAAGGACTTGGAGTTTAAAGAGGTGTTCACACTTTGTAATAGGACAAGAATGCTTAATAGGAAGGAATACATACATACACATCCTACGTTACGGAAAATGGATAATAATAATAATAATATGGGCCGATTCACTCATAAGAAAATTATTGAAGTGAATTTAACGGGGAACGCTTTTTACATGTTCAGTCTGGTTGATCAGATCGGGGTAAAAGTTCAGGATTAATAATTTTGTATCTCAACGAGTTATACTTTGGAAATATTATGAAGCGAGTGATGTTTCATACAAAATTTTACTTATTGGCAATTCGGTCACATTTGTACTCCAGGTTTGTACTCTTGAAATTGACCTCATCTGCTGATTTTTCATTAACAGCGGTTACCTTGTAAGACATGCATGACAGGGATAATCCATGTGCATATGTTTGCCGTGCTTTATGTGCCGTGCCATGCCATACCCGTGCCATGCCTTAGTAAATTGTTGTGTATTGCATTGTGTTGTATTTACATTGTATAATATATTGAGAAGTGAACCCTTTAGAGAAGAGAAATGGTAAATGGTAACAGTAACAATGAGGGAGAACAGAATAGATGTTATGATGATATGGTTTTTGTGAAAGATTGAATCTGATTGAAGTTTAGAGAGAATGAATGTATTGGATTGGATTGGATGGAAGGAAAAAGAAGTAAGGAACGTGGGTTGTATGATCACAATGTCTGATTTATAATGACAGCATAATGACTCGAGCAACAAAGCGAAAAATCTATTATCCTCCTGTCTGATTAAAAGTATGCCTTGCCTGCCTCCAGATTACTTGTCTCTGATAGCCAATCATATTCATGTGTGTGTAGTGTAGAAGTAACCCGGACAGACGTGCATGAATTGTATTTCATTTGTTATATGCTTGTATCATGTATTTAAATTAATAATAACACGTAGCATACATTTTGTAATTTGTGGTATCTGATTGGAATTCCAGTGTCGTGCAGAATACTGGGTCTGTCGTGAATTTAATTTTGATTTGAGTGCTAGAAGCATGTAATCAAAATTTTAAATTCTTGTGACGTGTGGTACAATGATATGGGAAAGTAAAACTATTGACACATGGTTCGATTCGGTATTATTTTTACTTTAGTGCAAAATAATATTGTTAAGATTTGAACTTGATAATTTTAGCACATTTTGGTTAAAAAGGACACCCCTTGTTCTAAATATTTCTTGAGCTGTGGTTATGTAAGTTCGGTGGGTTAGGACGTTGTGTTTATGTATATGTAAATGAAGGAAAGAGTTTTAGGCGTCCAAGGCACGCCGCGACCGGAACCGCATTATTCACTTACTTTATCAAACATGGGTTGGAGTGTGATGAAGATGGTGTGGACGTAAGGAATGAGGGATGAACTTAATAATTATATTATGATCTAGTAGGTTGAGAGGATTTTGCAATAATATATTGGGTGAAGGGCTTAGGGTAAGAGAGTGCGAGAGAGAGATTTGTAAGGTAGATTTGGAGAAGCATCTTGAGGCGTGCCTTATTTACATTTCGTGAGAGCTTTTCCTTTGGAATTTGCATTCTGTGTAACCAAATTCGGAGTGATTTTAGTGCAATGTAGTGTACCAGTATATATTAAGTTTAGTTGTAGGCAGACACTACGTTAAGTCGTGATAGAGCGGAGAAGGCAGTGGTAATTCACACGGTGATTTATTGTTCTTTGAGCCAAATAATAAGGGTATGTTATGTATGTACATACATAGTCGAAGAGATAGTGATTAGGCTTTACTTCACTAACACGAATCGTAATAGTTAAGGCAACTCCATTACCGTAGTAGGTGATATGTGGGCTGCAAAATGCCACCCTACTTTAATTTTACCACACATTATTATTGTACAGATTAGTTATGTATGTAATCTAAAGACAGAAAAGGTAAAATTATAGCAAACCAAAATCCGATAAAATTTTTCCTTGTATGATTTGAGTTTGACCTTCGCGGGAGAGCGATGTGGTAATTTTGGTATATTGGACTGACTAATTGTACGCACGTACATATGCTAAATTAGCAATTAATAGATCAACTTGTAATCCACATGCTATTGTTTAACTATTTGTTGTTTAATCCCTCCTATGTGATGTTGTCTGAAGAAGTTGTAAGTATAATGTTTGACTAAAAACCTTTGGTGGGTGATTCGTTGAGAAAAGAACACGGGGCGTTTGTGTCTTGATGATGAAAAGAGAAACTGTGTGTGAAAGAGTTGAGGAGAAAACTCTTATTTTTTTTTCTCTACCCTTCTTTTTTTCTTGGGAGGGAGAGAGGAAGGAAGGACTTTGATGGGATGGGATATTGAATCGAATGACAGATAGAGATAATAATGTGTTTGGAGAGTTTGAAGAGGAAAAATGTGTCGACTTAAAGTTCTTCTCACTTTGTTGCATTCTTTTAAATCTCCTTTCGAAAGTCCTCCTCCGCTAGTCCTTCTATTTCAACTTCCCCTCGTCGTCTCATCCCTTTGACTGCCACTGACTTCACATCATATCATACGACATCATGACTGCATGCTTCCAGTCTGACAAGGAAACTAGTTTACATGTAAAGTTTGAAAGAGCCGGAAAGCATCCGTATGGATTAAGTCTTCATATTCTTGATCTCTGAAAATGACTGTAATTTTTTCTGAACATATTTGTGCGTTGTTTGTCTGAGTTTCACAGTGGAAGTGGTTTCCTTGTGAAATGCTTTCTCCAGTCACTTTCACCCTTTTCTGAGCCCACGGACTTGGACTACACATAGACTAAATTCAGTCTCGTCCTGTTGTCTCTAATCATCAAATAGAATCCTGGCGGGCTTGAATCCTTTACTCACTCACTCTGTCTCTTATTTGACAGTTGTGGATGTCAATCTTACTGTACGGGACCATATCTTCTTTGGCCCATCCATTTAGGCTTTTCCTTTCACTTATCTCTTTAGCTACCCAGTTTTGTCATTGTAACAGAACAGACGATTATAAAAGCCCAAAGAACACACACATCATATATTACAGACTAAACCACATTCCTAGAATCGTTCAGGTCGGTGCGCGGGTTCTTGGCTCGAACGGTCCGGGTTTTTATTCCGAGCCTAAACAAACGGTACGGATCGGCGAAACTTCTCAACTCAGTTTTTCGTGTGTGGCTGTTTTTAAATGCTTTCATTAGTTCATATGTATGATTGCCTTACACTCCGGTTCTATCAAAACCGAACCAGAATTCAGACCGACCCCTTCGGATATTTTCACAGGAAATAGAGTCGAAAGTAGCTAAAGAAAATCTTTTTATGAAAGAAACCCAGCTCAGCTTCCGGAATTTAGACATGAAAGGACAAGTTTTTTTTTTATAAACTGAAGAAGTCGTTGGTTTTTGAAGTCAATTGTAAAGGCAGGGAGAGGTATGGAATAGAAGAACGGTGAGATTTTCGAGGGATGAGGTAAAATGGGATGAGTCCACGCACAGGAGCAAATTAAAAGTGATCATTGATGGGAGATTTGAAGCATCAAACCCGGGTCGGCCGGAAATGAAAGGCGAAGAAGTTGGCGGACGTTGAGTTAATGTTCTAAACCTTACAATATTATTACGTGAGATATCACCTTCGCGCCTAACCTAACCTGGCTAGTGTTTCAGTTCAAGCCGCTGCCGCTCGCCTTTGGGATAGGCGGGTGAACCGCGGGACGAAATCTGTAAGAGATTAATTCCACACGAGTGGAACAAATGTTTATAAAATGAGGCAATGGTGGAATACCAAATATTTCTGGGAGTGGTTTTGGTCTAGGAAGCACTTTACTATGTTATTCTGTTTTTAGTGATGGTACAGTACTTGAACTGAAAGCCTCCCGCCTCAACCTGATAATGATAACAAAGTCTGGGCCATCATGCCTTCTGCACAATTTTAACATTCATAATTCCGGGAGGCAAGTAAAGTTAAGTGTCTAATCTCGCAGAAAAAGGAAAAAGCTTGTACTGTGCATGCATACTTATTTTCCAAAACGGAAAACAAAGTCGGATATGATATGGCAGACGGGGGAAAAGGATTGGAAGCAATGTTTTTTTGGGCTCATCAAATGATCACTTCACTTAACTCAAGAAAGATGTGGCGCGTCAAATCAAGTCCTCCAGACCCGACCAGCCAGGGTCTGCTTATCGACAATGGTTTGAAAACTGCAAATACTGACGGATACGGATAGAATGTTCAGTTCAGGCCATGGCCAAGCCAAACCCAGACTCTAGATACTGGATAGTGTTCAGCAGTACATTTGAGTACTGGCTGGTGCTGTCTGTCGTCCTCCACCGAATTAAAGACGTGAAACTACCACGGGAAATGAAATGCTCGTTCACTACACTGTACTTTGGCGATCCATCAACCCTTCGCATCACTTCATACATACGCAATGAGCTTCAACTCGCCAATCTTCGACTTCTTCCTTTTCTACAGTATTTCTAATAGTACTCAATCCTTTCGCAAGCCCGTACGTACGTACGCACGATGGCCTGTCCGTAATCATAGCAGGTCTGGTCTAATAGTCACTGGAGGTAACTCCAGTCTATCAGAACTTCTCGAGTCAAGGAAATTCTGAATTTGATACAAGTCAAAGAGACAGACACTGTTCACTCTCCGTCGAATCACATCAAATCTCCATTTATTAACTGATCAACTCTCATCCATTATATTTTGACCTGCTGTCTTTGATTTCCTTTCTTTTGAAGGATGTCACTTGCATTTGTAATCCAATATCCTCAGAAAGGGTTATTCTGGAAAATCTCCATTAAACAGAATCGGTCAATCGTCTTACAATGTTCTACTTAAAAAAACCCGAACAAATAGATTCATAAAACACAATTTTCATTGCAACTAAAAAATAGACACACTGGACAAATACGATCTCGCACACTTGTAAGATACAATTTTACTTGAATTTTTTACGAGTCGGTCCGGATCCATAATATTTCTAGAAGAGTATTTATGTATTCAAAAGAAACCTGTTTGATATTTTACGATCTCGGCTATAAGGATTTCCCATCAAGTCTAGATCTCATCGTCCACCCTATTTGTTCACTTCACAAACATCTACATTTGGGTTTCTACTCGTTTCCAGTACAAAATACCAGTACCAGTCGGGTTACAAAACAAACCGTGGTATATTATTACTACTACTACTACCAGGACTATAACTATGAGTCCATTTAAGGCTTCATTCAACATGAAGGAAATTACGAAATGTCAGCAGAGAAGCGGAGAGGATAAGTTATTGTTTTTGTGAAAGTAGAACATTTGAGGATAGGATGAGATACTACTATGGGATGGGATGATGATGAATAGAACATTATATGACTAATAATTTCAGTGAGTCAAAACGCTGGAGTTGGAGGATAATAGAAAATGAAGGATGATGATAGGAACATTTAAGTGTCATCCCTCTCTATGACTGGGTTTGCTTTTTGGGATGTTGTTTGTGTCTGTGTCGTCGTCTGGAGCCCATCCAGGCAATATGGAGACATTTGAGTGGATTTCGGAGGAAGATATTTTGTTGTATGTGTGTGAACCGTATGGGGAATCGTGTTTCCGAACACTCTGAGAAGATTATGATCATTTATTGTGAACATTGGCAGTAATTTATCTGAGTTATGGCTGATGGTGTCCCGATTAGAGGACTTGATGAAAAGGCCATAACATTTTAACAACGAGTCGGTGACTGTTTAGTAAGCGACACACGGTCACTTTCACAATGCCATGTAATGTAGTGTAATGTAATGTTCCCTTCGTCGCCTGCCATCCCATCCCATTGCATGTCGTGTCGTCCTTTAGGACAAGGGAAGGTAAAAAAAGGGACGTTCCATACCAAAGAACTCAAAACATGACCCTTTTGATTCCATTACCAGTCTTTTTATTGCACTTTTTATTTACTACGTACATGTCCTGTGGGCTCGAAGGAAGATATTCTCAATTCTCATCTCGATTTACGATAAGTGGTGAGGTGGGTAGGTTAGAAGTAGAAGTAGAAGTGAAAAAAGCAAAAAAAGACACTTGACAGAAACTGTGAAAAAATTCGAGGTCGTCCGGCGTGGATGTTCTTGCTTTTTCTCCAATCTTCAACTTATTTCTTGAAGGTTTTTCAGAATTTCTAGTTAGAGTGGTCGCAAATTCTCCCGTTCAGGTATCCTTTGAGGATGTCTTTGCAATATTCGTATTTAGACTTTGTCGTTAAGACAATTTTTCTGTAATTTCATTTAAAAGGACTTGAACCTTCCCCAATCGAAAAAGAGGAACCTTTTTGGTTTAATAATCTACAGATGTTCCTCTCCAAACTTCATGTATTGAAGTGGTAATTCTCTCAATTATAAGCCCATCAAATAAATGGTGAGCAGAGCACACTTTCACCCTCCTTAAAGTTGTAATCTTGGGCAAGGATCACTAATTTCTATTATGACTTCCGGGACTCAAATATTGATCCTCCATTTTTTTTGAATTGAGGGAATATTGGGAAAGGCATGCAATTAAGAAGGAAAAGTTAAATACTCTAGAGGTTTGCTCATCTACTATACACTACGGAGGTAATTCACAGCTGCTGAACTGCACTTATGCATCTGCTTGCCCTATATAGTACTACTATTTCTATACACAGTTCTAGTTTACTACAGTATACTTCATCACTATACATTAGATTAAATGTAAAGACTTGGTTGGTAATTGGATTAAGTCGGTTGGTTCGTTAAAAGATGTTGGAAGCCACCCTTTTGAGCATTGTGTATCTCCACGGTAGTCCCATTAATTGCAGCTCTCTTCATTTGATCCGCATTGATAAGTCACTTAAATAACATGGACTTACCCACTTTATCTCCTCCCTATCCCTAACAATTCACTTTTTATTTCTTTTTCATCTAAATGATCTTGTTTACTCTTTTTCTTCCGTCCTCCAACTACCTATTACTACGGTCTACTCTAAAATACAAACATGCAAGTTCGTTGAACATGCTAGTCCACAATTTTAATAGTTTTATAGGACCTATGACCGCCCCAGTCATTTATTTTGTATCGACTTGGTGTACGAGGTGGTTAAAAATCCACCACTAGAGTCTGGCAGCCATGATTGGCTTTAGCACTTCAAATTCAGAAAACAAAATCATAATCTTTTGCTCGACATCGTTTTTCTCAGCATGCACGCATTGGGTTCACAAACGTGGACGTGGACGTTGGTCTTCTTAAAATACAAAGGTGCTAATTAAGGTAGCTCTCCGTTACGTTTGCGTTGCGAGACGAAGGATTGTTGTTATGCTTTGCTTCCTCCATTGTCTCTCATTATAATCTACTTAAGATGGCTCCTGATTACCTGACTGATGACTGATCATATCAGAAGCCAGTCAGTCTTTGAGTGCAGTCCTGTCATGTTAGGCTGCACTGAGCTTGCGAGCCTCTGAGCTGTTTTGACTTTCACACTGTGATGACTTTTACGACAAGTAATAAAACGGAATCATGCTTTAGCGTGTTCATGCCTTGCTTGGTGGTGTTGACCAATTTAAATAAGATGGGATGGAATTGCTTAAAGAGAATGAGACTTCACACGGAGAAAAATGTAGTTGAAGATCAAGATATGAGTAATTAAGGCAAGATAAAACTTAGCGATTATTTTTTAAAAAAAATGAATAATATTATGCACTCTGTTCCTTTATCTAGAGCTTTTTTTTCGCATTTGCATTATATTGCTGAGAGTGGCTGAGACTACGAAACGAATGTGTCCTGCGGTGAACATTTGGCCGTGTGACGGACTGACATCCTGTGGGAATGCAGATTTTTTGGAGCCAAAGCTGAATGACTCCTTCCTACGGTCTACTGTACATTTGAATTACCGCTCTATGGAGTGCTAGCAAGTAATTTCGCACAAAATGCAAGTCGGAGGAGTGCATGTCATAATATTATCTTTGTGGCGTCCTTTTGAGCTTATTCTAAGGGCGAGTGGGGGAGAGGGTATGTGGCAAATCTAATATCGATGTGATTCAGTAGTGAATTCCCTAATAAGCGTTTTCACGCGTCAGCTGGTCGACTGTGCAGCCCTTACCGATTCTCTATGATGAGACCCTTTCACGCACAGGGTTAACAAACCCCATAAAATGCATCCTCTTGGAATGTCCCAACGCCCGACTGGGTTGAATTTAGCAGTAGTAACCAAAAACCGTACATACATAGCCGCTGGGATGTCGTCTGTTGCACTAGAATGATGGTGGAAGTTTGGAAAGGGAAGTTTTATCATGATTAGGAGAAGAGAGCACTTATTACAGTCATAGTTGAATATTAATCTCGGACTCGCAATGATTTCCGAGATGATAAGGAAGGAAACCAGGAGAGTTGGCATGGGCATGGCGTGGTCGTCGTGGAGCAGCATTTTCTACTACTACGCTGTGTTCCATTTGAACGACTCAGATAAAAGTTTAATATTATATTATCATCATGAGAGGAAGGGCCCCTGCGTGGAGTGGAATCTGGACAGATAGGCGAGTAACTTCTGTGTATTTCTAAACTAAACTTGGTTTGGTTAGTGTACTATCGTGTAGTACTCTTATGTTATGTCGGTCAGCATGTTCACATTTAATAATGAAATGAAAACGCTTTTCATTTACATGAGTACATTTCGTTTTATTTTTTTAAGACATGACATCTTCATGAATATGAATGTTTCCCAGGCAGTCCATCACAATAATGTATACCCTCTGCGATAGCTTTTTTCTCATGCATCATACATGCACAGACTTTACAATGAAAGTGATTTGGACTGATAAGAACATTGATGGATTAATTTTACTATTGCAAATTTCTTGAATCGTACGTTCGATGAAAATATTAAATTCACAAAAAGTTTTATTCAAATTGTTCAAACCTGACATGACATTTTGAACTAGTCGCATTTCCCCCAACTTTTTTAAATAATTAGTGTCTCGGTTTTTGAGGATTTCGTTAAATGTTAAAAGCGAGAACCAGAATGCAGTGAAACAAAAACAGTCATTTTTGTAACTCCCGTCACCGTATTGCCTGTTGACTTGCCATAATCGCCGCACCCTCTTCGTAATAAACCATTAGCTTATCTTTAGCAATCAAGCTGCTGTTTAAAAACTTATTTCGGCCCACACGTATCACGGTGATACTTATCAGGGTCTGGAGAGACAATCAACTTCAATAAAAAAGAGTTGACGACATTTTAAATTTTTTGGCGTGCTGTTCGTTCGTGCTGTAACGATAAGTGCGGGAGGTGATTATAGCTTTGTGAAGTACAAGTTATAATCGGAGGATCCAGGTGGATAGTGATAGTGGAACGGTCACCTAGAATTAAAACTCCGCTACGGCTCGTTAAGGCCTCTTTAATATAATTAAAATTACAACCTTAGCCGCGAGTGTGACACGTTTAAAAATTCCTCAAGCTTTTTACCAACATTCACGAAATCGGATTTACTTTCTTTTCCTCTTTTTCAAATGGGTTGCATGTCGAAAATTTGGAAGTTTAAGTCCTGGGGAAGGTGTTAACATTAAGTATGAGTTTACATTAAATATAGTTCTTATTCCGAGTCCTTCGTCTGTTACTACAACTTTACGCACTCCAATTCTTACCCCCTCCGTTTTGTTTTCATTACTAAATTACAAGGCCGCAGCCGGTGTTCGGCTCTGCTACTGCTGGTGGCCTGTGACTCTGGCCTGGATCTAGAGCTTCATATTTTTATAAGTTAAAATCGCTTCAAGTCTGGTCAGGCGAGCGAATGTTATCTTTGCACTTCCTTTTACTAGAATCCACAAAAAGTGACTCATTAAAATTTTACTTCGCATTTTGCTTGCTGGCTACGTACGGAACAAAAGTCTCTAAACAAATTACGATTTTTGACAAATCCGAGACTTGTTCCTGTTCCACTGTATATTGTTCATAAATTATGTCAGTTTCCCCGATGCCTTATTGGTTTCCGGACAGCCAGTTAGGAAATTAATAATATCATAGATTGGATAAAAATAAGGGTATTGAACTCCACTCAGCCTGATCTATGGTATCGTATAGTCTATGTACAATCCCTTACTAATTAACAGATTTTAATTACGCATTACGATTTTTTACTCGCTTTCGCAGTCAGCAGACTAAGATATTGTTTAAAATTTAAACTCAATGCTGTCAAAAAGTCAAAAAAATTTACAAACTCAGATACCATAGTACTCTGAATAAAGAAATCATTGATTTCTCTTGAGCGTTACGTACCAATCCTATCCAAAGGAAAGATCTATTGGTGAAAGTGAGTAAAAGTTGGGGAAAGAACATTTTATTTGCAATGCAGTAAGGAGTGAACATTAGTTAAGATCCACAAAGAAAAGCAAAGACATGGAAGACTAAAGGGGGGAAGAAAAAAAAAGAAGAGGAAGGATAGACGGGTAAACACAAAGAAGTTTATTTTTTGGAGACTGATGGGCCTCTCATTTTTTTTGACAGACGAGGTGGGACACTGAGGAAAGAATTTTTTGGAGTATAATAAATTGTTGGGAGGTTTGGGTTGTGCTGTACGGGTACAGTACATGAGGCAGGTTCTAGAAGACACTATCAGACACACATTCGACTCTCTATTGAAAGACTTATCTGAGTGAACAGATTGAATATATTTCATATGATGTTTGGGAAAAAATCAAAAGTTCTTATCATCAGGATGGCAGGCTTTCTGCCAGTGTTTTCTCTCTTCTTCTCCCTTTTTCCTTTCCTGGCGGAGAAAAAAATAGGAGGAGGAGAAGAAGAAGAGTGAAGAAAAAGTGTCTTGGATGAAAAATCTGCGAGCAATCGAGTGTGGATATCAATGGCAAACACCAAACATAAATTTCATGTACACTACCACACACACACATACACACTATACAGGGTGTCTATTAGATGCTTCGTTTCTAGCACGGCACGGTACTGGCTACGTCAACTAATGTCCTATACTTTCTTGGCCAAGACTTGTGAACATGATGTATCTTTAGCTAAAGAATGTATCACATCGTTCCTATCATCACTGGTTGCATGGGGTGGTAGAAGTCTAGTCTAGTCTGACATATTATGCTGATGGTTGTTGGAAATATTTCGACAAAATACACAGTACGTACGTACGTACCCGACCCGGGTTTTTGAGTGAAATGGGCATCCATGCAAATGTTTCTCTGTTAGCCAGGTTCCGGTGCGTCTCGTTCTATTCAATTACGAATGTTGTGAGATATCTTTTAGTCCATACATGGCATTTCAGTGTCTATAACAGTTATGTCAATTTTGTTACAAATTGTATTTTAAAGAAAATTGTTCCTACTGCTAGGGGTAGCTGAGATAAGTTGTTTATGCCATATGGAGTGTTATCGTAAGATTAAGCTTAAAGTACGAAAAATAACTACGATGTTATGCTCAGGCATTCGTTGTAGGCGAATGTCAATAAATGGGTGGATTTTTACATTAATATATGAGCAACTTTTGCTCGCTTCCTTTTTAGAGAATTTTGGATACGAATTCACGTTATACGTATTAGAGAACTCAATTCCAAAATCGTTTACGTTTCTTAATTATGAGCAATTGGTCATGGAAAATTACAAATAGTTAGCGCGTCATTGATGATATAATTTCAAATTGCTGGTGAATTGGGATTAGTTTTGTAACATTCAGACTGATAGTTAACCACTGAAATAATAAGAAGTATGAGCTATCATTTCAGTCGACAAAGGTATAGAGAAATTATTATTCATTGAGTATTCATCACTAGTCGTCCACACACCGGACTGGGTTTTGACAGGCCTTATCTGATTTTATCTCAATTGATAGGTGTCCTGGTTGCGTGTATGTGTGTGTGCCTTGCTCGATTTGATGAAATTAATGGATTTTTAAGTAATGAGGGGGACGATGGGATAACGCAACGTTACACATTTCGTAATTCTTTGTGGGTGGTTGACTACTTTAATTACCACTTCGTAATATTGATTTTTTTGTGGTGGAGTCACATATACATTTCTACTTTTGAGTTTTAAAATTGTTTAATTACATACCAATCTTACCATCACCAAAAGGCATTTCACTCTGCATCATTCCTTCTAGAAATGAATAATTTAGCAAATCAAATGTGAAGGGGTTTTGTGCAATAAAAACTTCAATTCAAATTCCACACATATGGTTTAAAAAGGTATTTTAATAACATCTCTTTTGATAACCTGACAGAATAAGTGGTAATAAAAACAAAATGGCAAAAAGAGTAAGCTTTGCTCCCATAATTTCGGAACGAAGGCGTAAACGTTTGAAAATTAAGTTTAAGGCATATTGAACTCCAAAGTGTTTAATTTATAAGAGAGTTTTAGGACTCTGGACCGAATAAAATATCGTAGCTTCACTTCAATACACTTTTAGTACTCCGTTTTTTACATTTAGTCGGTCAGATAATCAAATCATACAATATGGATGGGATTTTCCCCCGGCGCGGCCAATCCATTCTTCCATGCTTAAGAACACTCCAGTGCAGTCTGCATTGCCCATTGCCTACAAAAACTTCTAGATAATTTCAAGTTTTTTTTATTTTATCACGAATACATAGAAGTACGTTTGGAAGAAGAAGTGTTTATTGTTAACTGACTTTTGTGTGTTGGTTTTTGTCTGTCCATTTAGATTATGAATCCCGCGGATGGGAATGAATAAAATAATAGAAGAGATAATACAAACAGGATATGCCTTGGCAAGTAAAATAAAGTACGTAAGTTAGCGTTGGCAGGTCCTATCACTATCACGACGTACGTTTTCGTGGATTTTTGGGACTGCTACATAATTTCACTTTATCAGGGGATATTTCAGACTAAATATATAACAAAAATTTGTTTAGTTGTCTCATGCAAGAAGCCAAATCGAGGGAAGTGGTCGCATTTTTTTTATGGTCGTTAGAGAGCAGCGATTGTGTCTCGATTCAGCCAACTAATGACTATCGATTGATTTATCTAAATATATATGAGCAGAAACACGTCAAAGAGCATTTGACAAATTCGGTCTTCGCATCTGATCTGGTATGTTGACCTCACAGTAATAACGAATTAGAAAATGGATACCGTTTTGTAAACCTTTGGCGTGACCCTTTGGCTACGCTCCTCTAACTTTTGAAAGAACTATAAGCCATGACTTTGTATGAATATATAATGTACAGTTTGACTGGATTGAGTTAGTGAATCTTATATTTTGTATGATAAGTTGAGGAAATATTTGATGATAGGTCTCCTGTGAATTATCAGGACTAAGCGGTTGATTCTGATAAAGACAGGAAGGAGGGCTAGATAGGGAAAGAGGAACTCATCGCATCGCATTCGTTGAAACCGTCCACTTGGTGTTTTGTAATATTATTATTATTATATTATAATATATTATAAAAAATCAGTTATCTTTATTTGTGCGCTGTTACTCTCCTTGCCCCCAAGTGCTAAACTTTTGTTCGGTTGTTGTTTCCTAACCAGTAACTTTGATTATCTTGTAGTCCCTTCCGCTCGAGACAAAACTGTTTTCTGAGAACGACGCAATGAGAGCATGTACAGGGTATTACAAATTATGATACATAGATTTTCATTCTAAAAGATAAGCATGTACACGTCGTACAAAAACAAAGCATGTTGGTCATTCACAAATGGATTACGATTTCGAAAGAGGTTCATTGTGACGCGTTTTGACACTTTTTAAAAATTACTAAGTCTCAAAAAATTTTCGAACTACGATAGGTCACAGCGCAGCGTCCTTAAGTCTTGTTAGGGAACAGAAACTTTACTTTCCCTTACGATTAGTATTCAGAAATCCACCTCTTCCAAGAATTGTTGATCTCTAGTTGGCTTAGATTTCGTAACAGTTTTATTTTGACGGTTTGACTTTTTTTAAATGTAGAATACAGAACAGTAAATATTTAAAACTGTGGCCTTTTTTTGAATTGAACACCCACTATGTTTTTATCATCATTCGTAAATCAGCCACACCACAGCACTCTGATTTGTTTATTTTTCAGATATTCGAATTTATACTAGGAAGGAAGGAGTGTTTATGTCTTGTTTATTACATTGACGCATGTATGCAAAAAAATCAAAAATTCCTAAGATGACCCCAACGTAATCATAATCTGACCGATTCATCATCAGGTCGTTACTTGTATACTTTTAGATGATTGAAATTTAATTTTGCCTTGTACAGATGAGATTATTAATAAAAAGTAAATCATGGGCATTAGGAAGGAAAAGCGAGTGATATCAAAATGTCATTTCTACCCTTTGATAATGGGTCCAAATGGGATTGGACTTGTAGAAGGTTAATCGCTTACTCTGATAATATATCAAATACAAAAATTATATTATTTTTTATTATATTATATTTATTATTTAAGTAACAGTAGTGGGAAAGCTTCTCCGCATCCCTGTACGATTGTGCATCTTTTGTAGCTCACTTGCACTGAAGTTACTGATTAGGGCACAGGGTTCGTTGAAGTGAATTAGTCTTGTTCCGCACGAGGTAACCATTTCTCGTGTAACAAATTACCGGGTCGGTGCAAATAGGGGTTTCCTGAGCATAGCCTCTTGCAGATGCCCTGAATAATGCCAAAAATTTTTGGAGAATATCCTATTGTCATTAGGTTGTTCAACCAGTCATTTCACGAAATCGCCAAATGATGGTTCCGACAAATTTTTCTACTGACGAGACCATAAAATTTCTGACCAGGACAATGATTTTGAACAGTTTAGCTTATTGTTCTAAATTTTACATGAAAAATGACTTCCTTGTCAGTTTTAGTTTTTGGTTTGGACGTTTGTATAAAAAAAATATGACAGTTTGGTTTAAGGTTTTTGGATTGGACGAAACGGATGGATGGATGAGGGAACATCACGTAATCTCTACTGCTGTGGTGGATTATCAGTTGACAAGTTTCCACTGCTTTGACTCTTTTTTTTTCTCTTTTTTTTATCTTCTTCTTCCAACTCTGTGGGAGGATAAAATAAAATAAAATGTGGGGCTAGAGTAAAGTATAACCCAACTCTTGCCGATAGGAACAATGCCGGCTGATAGGGCCAAAAAGCCGCGCTTCATTCGGTCATCTCCATCCATCCCATACATACGTACATGTGGAAAGACCGTCGACCGTTTGCAGAGATATCGTTGGTCTCACAAAGTCAAAACTAACATTCAAGAGTTCATCGATCAGTTTTTTTTATATATATTCTGTCTGATGTATCCTTCTTTTTTAGACGGATTCGTCTGATAATACGACACACAGTACAGTACTTGAGGGGTCTGGTCTGATATTTGTTTATATGTAATATAATATCTAGGTTACTTATCTGTATCTTCTATCTCCGTGGAAAAGTATCAGGAATCGTATTTATGATGATAAGTGCTTTCCTCTTTGCTCTCTCTGTAAAAATCCACACACACGGATGATTCCACGAATGTATGGAATGGATTAAACTCAGCCTACCCAGGTAAATACTTGGGCATTGGAATTAAGAGCTCGCCATACTGCTGCGTGATACATGACAACCCTTATCAGCCTTGGTTTTCATTTTAAAAGAAGTACTAATATTTTATGATGATTTTATACATTATGGATGTTTCAAACATAAAAAAAAGTGAGATTGGAGAGTTGACTGCATGTGAACCTCAAAAAAGATACACACCTGTTTAGTTTGTCAAGTATGATAAAAAGATGTACTTGAATCTCCTGGCTAGGAGTAGGACTAGCAACAGAATTCATCATAAACTGTTCAAAACTACAGATAAATAATTTACAGTGAATTTCCAAAAATTGATACATGATGTAATATCTTATGAGTTCGTTAGATTATTTGAGAACGCTTGGGTCCACTTTTTACATTTTGTAACAGTAGGAGCTCCATCTGGAGGGATTTTTTTGCCGTTGGCCACGAATGGTCGTACGAGGATCACATGTTTAAGTACAACAATTGATATTGTATTTGGTTTAAGGCAGGTTTCAAAATAATCTAAGATACTCTCGCCAAATAAATGTACCATTTTATATAGGAAATTAGCATTATCTAGTGGCGCATTGTAAGACCTATGAAAATCTAGTCTAGTCTATACCTTTACGAGCAAATCTTTTCCTAATGAGCAAAACGACGAAGTATGCATGCAGATACATCAGTTATCAAAAAACCATAATTGTTAGTTTGATTATTAAATCCTGTGCGCAGCGTGGCCAATCTTTAAACTAGTACATACCGATATACCACATTAATGGATCCAAAGTAGGAATGACTTCACCAACTATTTTTTTTCTTCATTTTAATTGTAGTGTAATGAGGTCCGCTGCTTTTCCATTTGCCTTGGACTATGACTGAAAGACTGACTAATACTTATGATTAGACGGAAATTCTTAGGAGCTTTAATCTAAATGTGCATGATAAGAAAATAGAGGATAGACAGTTTTTAGATATGACATGTACTTATTACAAAAGAGACGAATGACTATTGCATGCTATTCTGTCAGTTTATCTCTCATAAGACCTCATGCTTAAACCTCAGACTTAAGACTAAGACATACACATGGCTTACTTGACATGGAAGAATACATTTATGTGTGTGATGTTTCAAATAGATAAAATAGAATTTCCAGAAATGAGTGATAAAATTATATGATGAGGATTGATTAGTATTCAGGTGGCAGTGACAGGTAAGAGCAGTCCAGTGAGTAAATTTAATGTACATTTATCAAAAGTATGATAGGCGGCCCGCAGCCTGCTCTTCATTATTAGCTGACAAGGTACATCATTCGGACTCAAAAATTCTATCCTCATTATTCGTGGGCTGTGCAGTGCAGTACAATTAAAATAGTCCATTTACATCTGAAAACCCTCCCTTGTAAATGTTTGCCACTCTGTGACGACGAAAATGAAGAACCAATCATTATTCTAAAAGATATGAAGTTTGAAATTTCAAGTATTATTCTTCAAACTCATGTTCACACTATATTACAGTACGATTAAATGCATTACGTTTACACATAAGGATACGATACAGGTGGATGGAAATGAGTATGGTGTGGTGGAGGTTAAAGGCAGAGAGTGGAGTCCGAGTGCAGTATGTTTACGAGGTGCACATTTTATTCATTCTATTACATTATTGCATTAACAACATTACATTTTTACATGAGTTTTCATGGTGGAGGTAAAAGGTATGAGGGAGTTTTTATTATCAGAGAAAGATCGGGACAGGTTGGTTTTGTTCTTCACTTCTTACATAGAGAGAAGAGGCGCGATGGCGATGGCGATGGAGGTGAAGACAATTATTATCGAAAGCAAAATGTTACTTTTTCTCGCGGCCAGGCCTTAGTCCTTGTCGAAAAACTCATCCTGGAAAATCTGTTGGCATCACGTTAGGTGAGATTTTTGTTGCCGATGAAACATGCGTTGTTTTGAGTGTGAAGGTTCCATTATAGAAAAAACCTGTTTTCTTTCTTTTCTTCCCCGATGTGTATGTATTTGGATGGTGCTCCTGCTTAAGCAAGAAAATATTATATTTTATCGACTGGCGATCTCTACTTCACTCTGCCTTTTTTCTCTTATCTTGACGAACCACTTGGTTTACCTCCAACCTTACGTACATGGAATTGTACAATAATGATGGCTAGTCAAATACAATGCCAAAGCAAAAAGGCAGGGCAGGGAAGGCAAAGAGTTTAATGTGAAAGATAACAAAATTAGATGGTACTTCAGTTCACTTAAATCCTGAGCATGTTAGTAACTTTTTTTGTGTATGTATATGTTAACGGCAATCCTTCCTATACCCCATTAATTGACATTTGCCGTTAAGGCCTACGGTTGAATATCATCCAAGTGCTGGGGTGGTGGAGATACCCTTGCTTTTGTGAGAAAGTTCCAGACAGAAATACTTGAAAGCACAAGCCATGTCTACTTGTGTGTTTGAACCCTCGCCATAGCGAGACGCCAAAGACGATCTCTGTCACAATAATTTGTCTCAACGGAAATCTCTTGAAATTTCTTGGTTGACCGACACTCAAAGCACTCACTGCTTACTACGATAAAGTGCATAAAATTAAGTTGAGTTCATATCGATTGCATAAATTACCCTTAACATATGTGTAATGAAGTCCTATGTTGTGTAAACGTTTGATGGAGAGTGAAGAAAAACACCTTGTGTTCTGATTTGAATCAAAAAATAACCACCACCTCATTTTTGTCTAACTTGACTTTTTGGGGTGGGAGGTTAAGTTAGTGCAAGTCAATTTTCTGAGCAGTAAAATGTGTGTGTGTGTGTGGAAGTATTTTTTGTTATTCCTAATATTTGAAATTAAATTGAAGATAATGCATGTACTGTACATATGGTTCCTGCTGCACTGCACAGGCAGTTAATCTCATTTGTTCACTCAAATACGGTGTTTTTCTAAAGCGTCGTTTTCTAAGAATAAAGAAATGTGCATGTCGTACAATACTACAGTGCATTAAACTGGGCTCACACGCTGCTCCGTAATCTGATGTTTGAATTAGTAGTTAGCTGAATTTTATACATTAAATTACGCGTACACGATTTAGATGAAGGAGATCCGTCTGTCTGTCCGTCCGGCCGACCCGGACCATTTTCTATTGTTCTGTTCAAGTTTAATGTTGAGTGAGTGAGAATTTAATGGGATTATGATTGTTGTAAAAGTCTCAATTTAATTATTATTCCGCAATATATATATTATATACTATGTGTTGTGTTGTGTACAGTCTCACTTGGGTTAACGAGCTTCTTCATCCAGTTTACTTGTACTTTATCTGCTCCGCTAATTTTCACCTTGTTAAGTTCTATGATACTTTGTTAAAACCTGTCTAGTCTTTTTGTGTGAAAGGAAAGGAGTTTTATCTTTTACAATCTAGCGTTGAGTATTAAAGAAGGTGGTAGGTAATAAAGATGTGATACCGTAAAGGTTTTCTTGTAAATTTTTTTCATCAAGAACCATCGGATTGGATCCAACACTCAAAGTATGATGTTAAGTCTTATATTGGAGTTCAGATCAGACTGTAGTTAAAATTTGGTATTCATTCATTGCTATTGCTATTTGCTGAAACGGAATTCAATTCATCTCATCTCGGGTGCTCGTCGCGTCGTCGGACTCATATTTCAAAATCAAACCGGCTCTTCTGCTCTGTTGGTCTGTGAATTCATACTAGGATTCGATGACCACGTTGAGGTTCCACGAACGAACTCAAAATTTTATGCACATATTTTTTACTAAATTTGCACGTTAAAATAAGCTGTTTTTATGTCTACCACAACACTGGCTCGTTGTGTGGTTGACCATTGTACGTTGTACTACATACACTCTGACTTTGACTTATATTAACCCAGGATGTCGGTCAAACCAAACCATAGCAAGTGCATTACCCAATAGTGAATGAATGAATGAATGAAAGGATTCCATTCAGGCACCAATCTTCAGCAAAAACGACCGCATGTTTTTATAAGGGAATTGGTAAAATCTCGCATTCACCAGAACCTTGTCTGCCGTAGGGCTCGAATCCAGAGTAGAATCTGTTGGTCTATCATTTTTCATCACGGTAGATTTTTACTCTGCAGCTATTTTCACACTTTTAATCATTCTTCAAATGTCAAGTCCTCTTCATCACCTTCAGCGTTTTGAAAAATTAAGAATTCTTAGAAAGTCACCAAGTTCGTTAAGACAAAATAAGATAGGAGGAATATTGTAAGTGTGAGTTCACCCCTTTACCTTTTTCCTTGTCGGCATGTCATTGTCCCGTCAAATTAGAGTGAAAATGTGTACCTACACATCCGGGATAAGTTACAGTTGTAGTTGTTTGGAGAAATATTTATAGTGTTACAATATATTAGGATGTCCATAGTAGTCCATAAGGTTAGGAATATAATATGAGGTTGTAGTTCGTGAGGAGAGTGTGAGAGTGAAGAGAAAGTGAGTTTAGAGTTGGGTGAAAGCGACAGTTCTGAGACAAGCAATTTCCCTCATGGACTCAACCTAGTGGAAGGTTGGATTGGGAGGAAAAAGCGTTCCTCTCTCTCTGACAGTTGACAAACAAGTCATATTGAGGATAATAGGATCATCTGAGGATTCAACATCACCACCAACTCACATACGTACCTTATACTACTCCTAGTGTATGTAACAGTACGGTAGCTCAACATTTCTCCATTACGACTGGCTTTGAGTCAGTCGAGTCTAGTGAATTGTACAGGGTGACACCTAAAATCATTGCTAGTTGACTGTTTATGTATTTTACAGTAAGATCAGGAATGCAATACTTTAGTGACACCCTGTTCAGGACATGTGTCTTGTTTCTCCGTTTAGCTTACAAGTTAGAATCAACTTTGTACGTTATACTACGGTACGACGGTACGTACGTAACATGTCTCTCTTATTCTCATGAATGACATGACAGGACTATGACAGCAAAACTGTAATAGGTGCAGTATGAGTGAAAGTCGTCGTCGTCGTCGTTGAAATCCCACCAGAGATTTGTGTCACGTCTTAAATCGAAATCGTGGGGGGATGGAAAGACATGGTTTGCTAACAATTTCTGTCAACCTAAATAAGATGATGAGTCTTCGAGTAGTGTTATGTGTTATGTTTATTCATGATGACACTGGCATTTCATGATTCAGCAATTAAAATTTATACGTATCACACGTACTTGTCACATTATAATACAAGGATTAAGTGTAAGAAACATATGCCACATATGATAACGAGAGGGTACTAATTGGGAACGCATGATTGGATTAATTTAGGTTTTATCAGTTTTTCAATTCCAGATTCATGCATAGGGTCTGGACATTTCCTGGTATGGCGTATGAAAGTGTTCTGCCGTTTTTGTACAAGGGTGGTCGTTATACGAAAGTCATTCTAATGGATGTTGTTTAGCACAGTGATTAGTTAAGACCATTAGGGCTTTTTTTTGTTATCCTCGTAATTTCATATACAGATGGCCAAACTTTTTCAAGACAAGGACCAGCTGCGTCAAAGATATCCCATTTCCTTCACATTAGTAATGGAAACGTACGAATTTACCCATTTTGAAGTGGGAAGATAGATGTGGCAAAAACTTAAATAAACATTTTTAAGATGGGCTAAACCAGACGGGTGTACATTTTGATAAAGTATGACTTCGAACTTGAAAATGACTCAAGAAAATTATCTAGAATCATTGACTTATCTAGAATGCTAACAGTCATGGATGTTTTGGTTACCATTGCCAAGTTGCCTAATCACTACTGGGACTGGCTGGTACCGGGAGTACGAGTGTGGGCCAGGGCCACCACGCACAAGCAAACGCAAATGTGAAAATGTGATGAAGATCAAT
>JAQGCB010000147.1:0-30204 GCA_034698835.1 Protaphorura tricampata
ACGGTAACGAACGGTAATTTATACATTTACAAAAATATATTTGGCTTCATTGTAAGCCACTGTAAGTTTGTGATTCATTGGTTTTTGTACAAATTGTGAGATACGCATACCACGCACAGGTAGACGGGGTTCAACGAGAGGGTTATTTACATAGCCCAATATTCTTGGAATCTTCAATTAATTCGAGAAACTAATACTTTGCGAGGGGAAGCAAACCCTTTATCCAGTACTTCCGGGCAAACTTGACCGAATTGTCTCTTTGGCCCTATGGAATTTCAGCTACGGCCTGATTCAATTTCTTGCCTGGTAGAATTGTATATAGCCTGACGACTTCTTTGCTTTCTCCGTCATTCCATGTGATCTGTGAAGAAAGTTGACAAAAATTCAATTTAATGAAAGCTTATAGGAAATGTAAAGTTGGGTGGGTGACATCGAGTGGAAAATAGTAGTATGGGGCGTGGGCTTTCCTTTACATATCGCATTCGTCATCCACCGTACGAAGCTACGACTTTCTTTCTTTGACCCGTTCGTTTCGTTCTTTCCTCGGAGAAAACTCATTTGATTTCGTGTGCAAATATTTACAAAAGCCTTGTAACGAAAACTGCTGGAGAGTTTTATCAACTCAAATTCATTTTATTTTACTTCTGGTTTACCTTTTATTTCCAAATCGGTTCGAGTAGTCAATTTAATAGTCTCGTTTAGGTTCCGATTGATTCTTTTATAAGTCACTCCCTCAGATGCATTTACCGTGTAGTATACCGTGCCGTGATTTTCAGACTTAGAACAGGTACATTTCATATGGTCAGAAATGATCACATGAAACATGGATTCAACTCCTACCTTATATAGCTTCTGATAAATCAACCCAATGAATTGAGAAAATAATTCTTTTTTAGGGAATGTTCTCTCTCTAGTTTGAATTTTAAAATGTTCTCTTAGTTTTGTTTTGAGATTTGTCCCAAAATATCAAACAATTTTTGTTTCCAAACCGAGGGCGAAACCATAAAGGCAAAAGGATGAATGTATTAGTATGCCGCCACGCAGACTTGCATTCCAGATATTTTTGGATAATACATAGTCGAATGCTTTTTTTCTGCAGTGCGGAACTTGGAACTGCGATTTTATCAGTCAAATCAGCCGATGGCTGCAACATCCACAGTATTGACAAAGAATCCCATCTTTTCGAAGAAATCCGTCAAGAATGTATAGAAGTTTCTTCCGATTTTATCCCCAGAACCAATAAAGATTTCCCCATAGTCCTCCGAGTGATTCGTTTTATGATGTAGGTTGCGGGTAAAAGTACAAGTACCCTGATTGTTATTTGAACGAATAATCCCGTCCTATTTGAGTCAACAAGCGACTGACTGAGTTGCCTTCTAGCTACGTAACGCAGTGAAAGTAGATATTAGGTGAAAATGATTTGATTGAGACCTGGGGTTTGTAGTCGGAGTTCATTGGGATGCGATTGGGATTGCAATGTAATAATAAAACCTAATATTGCTCCGTTTCCTTCTACAGTTCAGTCTAAACCTCTGAATTGATATGAGATGACGACGACGGTGACGACGCTTGTCCATGTTTTCCCATGCATGTCTTTGGATAGTGTGGATAGTGGATAGTGGATAGTTGTCTTTGGACCCATACATGTACATTGCACGCGACACTCATGATGTTATTAAATCCTTGAGTCAATACTAGTAGTATGATGGGCCTCGTGACACTCATATATGAAATCAAATGAATACTACACAGACAAAACCAAGGCAATTCTTCCCCGTAAAAGCTCCTCATCAATCCGACACTCGTTCACTGTTTACCCACGTATTAACACTCCCTACCTCCACATCTTTATTAAATTTCATGATCTGTGCTTGAGCCTTTACCGGCTAAACCCGTCGTTTATATCGTCGACAAATAAAGTACTTAAGTTTGAGTTACATATTATGTACTAGGTTAGGACCCGCAGCGCGGCTTTCATAAATCTGAATTTTATTGGCTTCTTTGTGAAAATGTATCAATAAAACGTGAAGCCGAAATTGGGATATTTAAGGCAATTCAGAAGAATCAATGGGGTGTCAATATGGTGTGGTCCATACGTACATGAACAAGTCAATTGGTCTTGATGTTACTTTCACCGACGAATAAGTACAGATTAGTATTTTATTGCCTTGTCCCCTTTGCACGGGAGATTTACGGCTATAATGTGTAACTTTTTAAGACTTAACGCGCAATATTCTAGCATAGTTGAAAATGATTAGAAAATATCTAATTGTGCCCTCTCCCTACAATCTGTCGTAATGTGACATGGAATAAAAACAATCTTTAATATTGAAAATGATAATATGCCAATTCTCAGGGTGATGGAATCACAAATTTATATATTTGAATCTGACTGGAGATATTCATTTACGTCATGCAATAATTCCCCGCTCCAAATTATATGTGTACATATGTAAATCGTATTGCCTACCGCAGTTCTCCGATAAAAGAATTAGTTGACATAAATATAACTGCAAAATTTATTTTCTATAAAATAGTTGACAAGAATGCAGGTATGGAGAGATAGAATTGAACATTAAAAAGTTTTCTATTAGTAGAAAAACTTGTAAGTTAAAAACAGTTCATCTCAAGAAGCGATTACTTAAAAGGAAACATTCGTGAGAATCCTTGAACTACTCCATCATGTCCAAATTTTCACCGTTCTAGTATAAATCATTTTATCGTAATTTGATTTTTCAAATTACATGGACAATGTTCCCTCCAGATAAGGAAAAACACAAAGACTGCCAGTTTCAATTCAACTTCTACGAAAGTCTTGTGTAAATACCCGATAATAGTTAATAATATGAAAACTTCCTATGGAGAAAGCAACGGAGGAGTGGGCGAATAGCAGGCAGCAGGGCAGGTAGCAATTAGCTTGAACAGCTGCAACTGACGTGTGCCTAATCCATCCTTATTGGTGACATCCGTACTTCATTACCCGTCTCAAAAGGCCCCTCTCTTATATCATTACATATTTTAATTTGCTTTTCTTTTCATCCACCCAAAACTACTAACTATGTAACTACTTAGTCATCTGGTCCATGAAAATAACATGTAATTTTGTCAAAACTCCACGGGTGAACCGATGAACCACCCACCCGCACTCCAATTTCTTTCCATCAAACCCTGATTTTCCCCCAAATGAGTTTGTTTTCCTTCACAAACTCTCACAAAATCCTTTTCCTTTATTATTCCCATGATTTGATTCAATTCGATTCATGTGTACCTTACCATAACATTAATGTGTCAACATCAGTCCCTTCAATGAATAGATTGATCTTTGGAAAGTATTACTTTTCAACTTTTCAAAACAGATTACATTGTCTAGTCATCTCATCAAAAGACTTGTGTGGTCTTGGCGGCTACATCTCATTATCGTATTCGAATTTTGCATTTAGACAGACACGGCACGTGAATATAATATATGTACCTATTGACAATGGATGCGTTGTTGATCTTTGTACGTCATCTAGGGGTTTCCAGATAATTCTCACCCGGAGTATCTGCCCACAGTATCCAGAAGAGATGATATGTAGCCCAGAGGAACACGAACGGATGCTGCGGGGATGATGTGTGGTAGACTGGGAGACCCGGGTTATGTATAGAGAAAAGGAAGTACACCTTTTTGTACTCCAATGCAATGGACGTACAAGTATTACTAAACGAATGGCATCAAAAAAGTAAAGACTAAAACAGTCATCATGTGTTAAATACTGGTAAAGAGAATAGCAAATTAAATTACAGGAATATTGTGTTAATTATGGTTCGCATAATTATAGTGGTATGGTATATTGCTGTGCATTTACGGTAGAGAAAGCAAAGAGAAAGGGACGATACAAATAAATCACATCATCCAGATAACTAAGAGAGGTAGTTCTAGTGAAATTCCATTGGGAAGATGGAAACTAATGAAATTTGAAAGAAAGGGAAAAAAGTAATTGAGGAAAGAAGTGTCTGAAGCTTACGTACTTCAACACTAAATTAGACACTAGGCACACCTGACTTGAATTAATTAAACTACTCGAAATCTTATCAACGAGGGGAACTATATGATAGGAGCACACTAACCAGTAGTTAGATCTGGCTTGAGACGAAACTATGCATTTCTTAATCTTGTGGAATCTATAAAATTATTACATTGTATTTTGATTGAATCTGATCTGTACCGAAGATTTGGTGTAGCAAATATTTGTGATCTCTTGTAGAAATTAACAAAGGAGAACTTCAGAATTTTTGCATTAGATTATTAAAATGGTGCTAGTTAGAATTGTCTTTATATTTTTATACTCACGAAATTGTTTATTTGCTGCACGATTAACCCTTATTAATTCCAGCACTGTTTTACAATTCATTGAGTTGGTTTCCTAAAAAAAAAACTAGTCTTAGCGTTACACTGGTTTAAACTTGCAGTATGACAAGATACTCACATTGTCCGCATTGAGTGGTATTGTCGGATCTTTACCCACTATACTAAAATTAGGTTTCAGAAAATTATAAACAATTCCAAGGTCTTTTTCCTCTTCATCATCTTTGCTTCCTTCCTTCCTGAGTTTGGAGCGTGTCTCTTGTCAACAGGAGTGAAAGTCCGCAAACCCGTCCGCCCATAAATCTTAATCTATAAGTTTCTCAATGAACGAGTGGTCAATACGTTTCATTGTGTCTCAAGTACCCTTTCTAACAAAATACAGTAGTAGAGAACATGATTTCATTCAATGAGAAGAATAGTATTTCTATATTTCAATATGTCTTATCTCAAGTGCTCCCACGATTCTTATAGCTTAAAGTATATAGACAAGACTCAAAGATAAGGAGGAAGGATTCTTTCTTATTCTTATCATTGTATTTTCAAGAACCAGTATTTTCTGAAAACACAAACAAAGGTATCGGCTATCGCGTATTGCTGCTGACGAATTTAGGCTCATTTGTCAGGGTCTAACCCATTCATCATAATAATGTTCGGTTCATTTGGTTCAAAACCCTTTACTTTCACACCCGCCGACTTCATCCCACAACAATAATCATCATTTTGAGTGAGAATCCCACACTTGAAAATTGCATTGCTGTCTTGTCGTGGTTTTTTCTGAGGTTTTGACCGGTTTACTTTGTTGGTGAGAGTGTAGACACCCTTAAGAACACTGAAAGTACTCCAATGCAAATGCAAGTTTAGGACTAGACATCAACCCCATGCTGAGACCAAACCCAAAACCAAACACACACATAAAGGCAGGTAACATGAAATATAATTTATTGCTTCAGCGGCTTCCGAATTCGGGGTTTGATAAATATGCCGTGCTGTGGCCGGCCTCGTCGTCACACACAATAAAAGGATAAATCGGTAACCCGTTATGTCTTTTCTTTCTCCATCCGACCCGGTCTTACCCTTTTAACACAACTCGTTTGGGTCTTTAGAAACCTAATGAACCTTGTGATCACTCTACAAAATTGACCCTGATTTGATCAAACGGATTAGAAATTTTTAGCGTACACGGGGCTTGTCGGGTTCCTTGCAATTAGGATGAGAATTATTCTAGCTAGATTCTTGCACGATCAGTTTAAATGTGCTATCGGAAATCCACATGTTCCAGATATAACTAATAGATGGTAAAGTTACAGTAGAGGTTGGGACACAAGGTATTCTGCAGATTGGACCACCTGAAAATTCGTTATTCGAAAAACTCGTTATCTGCGGTACGAATAATTCATGAAAGTCTATTTATGTTGTGTAAGTTCTCTCTAGGAGACCTCCGCTTTAATCAATTTCAATTAGTATTAAAATTAATTGGAATCTTTGCCCCTATTCAATCTAACTTTTATTACAATACCCGTTGCAAACTATCCTAAGTACAGCTGTCTGTGTAAAAAATAAAGGACAGGAATCCTAGGATTCATTTTAAGCGACTACCCTGTGGTTAGTCCTAATGGATATTTAACCTAGCTAAGGAATGTAAGATCGGATTTAGTGACACCATCATACCCAATACGGTCGCAGAATAAAAAAAGAAAAACGAGTCGAGTGCGTAAAGTAATGCAATTGTGTTCGTTTCTGGGGTATAAAAGTGAAGTGGTTTGGGATAATGTAAGTCTTTGTACGAGTACTTAGGTCGTATAGAAGTGTGACGAAGCGAAAGTAATTGGGCTTGACATGCTTTTTGTGCACCGTAGAGCGAAATTTCATTGCCCAACTCGACTCAGGCGCTTCCAGCAAAACCAGCTGTTTTTAGCTGATCATCATTTCAACTCAGCGCGACTCCCTCTACCAGTTTCTTCTTTAATCAGACTGTACAAAGGAAATTTCGGCCCAGATATATCTGATTGGTTTGAAATAGACACGGCTGGCGTGCTGCAACATTATTGCATAATATTGTCCTATTCTCATTGATATTTTATTTATACTATTTGAACCCCGCAATTTCAAAATTATAAGCATCGTAGGCTTTAATTCGGAAGTTTTGAACAGACGCTTGGAATAATTTTATTATTAGCTTAAGAAAAAATATGGATGTTTCAAATTTTGGTCATCACACGACGTCCACACATGCAATTGTGATCTCATTCATAAAAATACGAGTTTAAAAAAGTTAGGGGCCATGAGGCTTCCCAAGTTTCAAAGGTTGAACGAGTTCAGCGCGGCGCATGCAGTGAATTGGGCAGATCAAGAGTTACAAGATTTAAGTTTTAATTAAACGTTTATTCTTTGAGAGAGTTTACCCAAGCAGGAGTCAGCGGTGGAGAAAATTGAAAAGTTTTCCCCTTTGCTTTCTCTTGACTGGTTCACTCGTCATTAGACTTTGAGTGGGGATCGAAACGGTGGAGTGAAAGTTGAGTGGAGAAAGGATTTCTTTTCCATTCTGTCCTACGTGTCACAGGGCCGAATCCAATGCCCCGTCCTAATAGACTAAATTTAAGTGAACTTGTCAGCACTAGTCACCATCAACCTTCTTTAAATCACTCTTCTTCTACCTACAATGTGTCCGAAAAGTGAATGACCAGTGCTCTTGATTACATGACGTTAGAACATGACGTAATCAGTAAATTGTGCCCTTTGCATCCATACCATATATTCCGGGTACTCTTAAAGTTGAAACCAATGTTATCTGTAGCGAACTTCGATCAATATAAAAAGGTAATTTGTCTATGCAAAACAGGAAAGATTTTATACTTTCATCGCAATTCCTCAAGGAATAAATAGTTCCTTATTGAGTCACGGATGCGGACATTGACAACAATTTATTGAACATCTAAAAATTCATAACTTTTTACATTGATATTTTATTATTTGTACGGTTGTTCCTCAAATATCAACTTAGAGAATTCTTCCTTCAGATGTGAAAGTCCGAGTGTCTGGGACGGCACCGACAAAGACATTATTTTTTTAAAATAGATCTTCAATAAGAAATGAATTCTGTAACACTGTGTAAAGTGTGTAGAAAAAGAACAGAAGGGTTGGAATTGGACTGAAGAACTCTCATATTACTTTTGTGAAGGTAGAGTGAGTTTTTGGTAGTGCTTGATTAGGTAGAGTCAACATGAATTAGCATTTTATTGCCTTATCCAAGCACTCGTTTGTGTGTAAACTGCCCTTTAGACAAAGTGGAATTAAAAGAGACTGGGCCTTTGATGTCAACTAACTCAATATTTGACTCCTTTCTCTCTCCTCGTCTTATTTCATTTCAACTCGTAGTCGTAAGCGCTTCCCCGCTGTGTGCTACGGTTCCATGATGCTCTTCAAGAAAAAGCAAAAAAAAGCAACACCGAAGAAACTGAATTGAACCAAAAGCTCGACAAACGACACAACCGTCCGAAAGAGACTAAGATGGAATAGTAATTTTCCCCTTTTCTAAACTGAACAACTTTTCAAGCCACACCTTCTGAAATCGCAAAGGTTGTTCTTGTTCGACGTATAGTTTACAATTTCCATCACTGGCTCCGTGTCTGCAGTTTCATCCTCACCAGTCACGTTAGAATCTAAAGGATAGTCATTAAAGAAAAGTCAAGGTTTTATGTTAAACAAATGATATCGGAAGTAGAGTCACGAGATAAAGGACTGGATTTCGAAAACTTCGACTTCCTATACTTGACGAATTAGTTGCTCAGAGGGGTCCAACATTTTGTTTTGCACACAAGGGCAATATTCCGCTGTAATATAATAGTAATGGCAGCTCTTGTCGATTCGTTATGATATTGCAATATGGATTGAAAACTTTTAGTTATATTTTACTGCCAATTTTGAATTATGTCGTGGTTCGTCAGAGAAAGATATTTTGATTGATTGGAAAAGTGAAAGCAATAATTTTCTGATTTCCTCGTATGTTTCTACCTTGAAAAATTTTTGTTCATTCGTCTTGACACGAAGTGGTCCGTGCTTCAAATCAAATTTATTATTCGTTCCGTTACCCTTAGCATGCCTTTACAATAATACACGAAGCTTTACAAGATATAACCACCAATAAAAGGATACATAATTTACACTTACAACATCAATTACACAACAGAATTAATCTTAACCTAGACTCGACATGGCACACTATTGTAAGGTGTGAACACCCACAATGGTATTTATACAGAATACTTATATTATGGCGTTTTGTTTTCCCATTTCTACCTAAAATTTATTTTTTACTCCGTTTAACTTTTTGTAACTTTCCAACTTCCTCTCAAAACTGAGGTAGTATAAATAAATACAGTTCGATTGTTCCTAACTTTTTTTACTGATATTTTGCAGTGACACAATTCTACGACTTATACGGCCTGTAATAACATATTATTCACACTTGATATGCGTTTAATTTGTGTGTCGTGTGTGTAGTTACATTACAATCTACTGATACCGCTCAATATTCGTATTTTTGAATTCTTCTAACGAGAAAAACGGTAACGGTCGAACCAGATGGATCCAAAACTCTGATAATGTTAGTTGAGACTGGATTTTAAGTCTATATTAATTCCGAGATTTCTTTACAGTATGTACCTTACGTATCAATCGTGCATATTAAATAAAACTTTCAGTGCTAGCCTACAAGTTATAATATGCGGTATTTACCATATTTACAATGTCCCTAGTAATACTTGTACAATAAATACTATGATATCAATATTAGATATCTAATCTAACAATAAGTTAAAACAAATTGTGTTTTAGCGAGACTGATATTTACCCTGTTTATAATTAGATTCACATTTGCAGTTCATAATTACTTCCGGCATTGTTTTTATTTACCATTATTACTGTAGTAAGTGTATTCATAGTGTGTTCATAACATTGAGTTACATTTAATTTGATTTTTAAATTATTATACGAGTGTGTGAAAGGCAAGGTGTTCACACATGACAAAAAAGGAACGTCTGCAATAGGATATTGTGGAAATGAAAAAAAAATGAAATTAGCAAAGGAAGCAATTAGTACCCTTCCTTTCTTTATTTTAACATTTGCATTTGTATGGGTCTACGTAGTGAGTGAGTGCAGAGTCAATCCACCCATCCATTCAACAAATTATCAGCTCTTCGTATCTAAGTAATTTAGTTACCTGTCGGGTCTAATCACATGCCCTCATTCAAAATGGAACAATAAAAAGCAACAACAGTAGCACACATTGCGTTTCAGTTCTAATTAACCAATAACAAGTAAAGTCATCTTAATTTTAAAAAGATATGACCGATTAGCTTTGGACTATAAACGAGGTTTAAGCTACTCTGCCTAGTCACTCTGGTGCACATAGATTTAAGAAGCTTTCACATTCCATTCCATACGCATTCATTATTTGCTATGCAACGTTAGATCTAATTGCGTGTTCGCGTGCTGAACCGCTCACTCAAAAAGTGAAAGTAAATAATAATACCGATTACCGACTTTAAGGGTAATTTAATATATGTTTGTGACAGGGAAATAATCGACCTGGCAGGTGAGAAAAATAAGAGTGGTGGACATTATTTTTATGGGATTTTAGACTTAAACATCTTATAAGATGCCAGCATATTTTATATGGGTGGATTAATGCGTAATATTTTCCAACCGAATCGTAATTAAGAAAATTATATACCCTAAATAGGCACCTTCTCTTCTGCAGTAAACGTTATGGGGTAAAGTAGTGATTCGGACAATTAAAATGCTTCCAATAAAATAAAATGATTAATACTAGACATTCCCTTCAAGTTATTTGAATTCCTTTAGATAGTGATTCCAGATGTTCCTTTGCTTTCAATCGAAGTGCGGCTATACTAGACGTACGACCTACACCTAGTATATGATCTCCACTCCCAATTCCAGATGGTGATCCACCTGATAAATTTACATTTCCTCCATTCCCTGTTCCACCGTGGCCACTTGGACTCAAATTTAAATGGGTGGTGGCACTGATCAAAGGACTTTGTCCCTTTATGGTCACAGAGTGTCGACCATCAATAAGTGTTGTTTGATGATGTTGGCTCAAACCTTGATGTTGATGATGAGCTGCGACAGATAATAAGGACGCAGCTGATGTCGGCGGAGTTAAATAACTCGGGTAACAATTTTGAGGGTGGCTCAGAAATCCTGGTAGGGCATGCGAAAGGGTGGAGCCTAGTAGTGGTGAGGCAGCTAGCCAAGGGTCCATGAGTGATAGCGCGGCTTGATTTGAGGCGCCAAGAAATCCTGCAGCGGCAATCGCGGCTTGATGATTAGCTGAAGCGGCTGATGACATTTGAGAACGTCCAAGTACCGATAATGGGTAATCGCCAAGACCCAGGCGAGCGGCCTCCATTTTCTCTTGACGGCGCCATTTTGCTCGACGATTTTGAAACCACACCTGAAATACAAAATGTCAAATTTGAAATTACAAACATACCGATAGTAATTTGGAGCTCCTCAGTTCGAGTCCGTATTTCATTAGCTTTACCAGAATTCAATGCAATTCTCACATATATATCTCTACGTAACTAATACAGTTAGTATTATCTGATGCTCCAAATAGAATAATCTGGTAAGCCTCGAAATAGTTCAAAAAGCGCCATCTACTCAAATAAATCTAACAAGGCAAATCTCCGCGTCACAAGAACAACGACATTACGAATTTACGACCGACAAATTGAGCCAAAATGAATCTTTTGCAGTCAGTTGGTTTTCAAAAAAAAGCTTAGCTAGTAGAATAAAGCGAGCAAATTGAATCTGAGGGCAGATGAAACGAAACATGAGGAAAAATTGATCGAGGTAGACGCGGATGGACGGAAAGTGTGTCCTATGGAATATGAACTTTGATTGTGTACTATTGTTGTAGTAAGGATGTTGCAGTGCTAAGGCAAAACAAACTTTCGGTAAAGGAAAGATGAAGAAGAAAAGAAAAGAGAAAAAAACACTGAGTATATTATTAGATTTGGTTCAATTTGGACTAACGTGCCGTGCCGTGCCATCACTAAAGTACTTAGGGCCTAAATCCAAAAAAAATTGTGATGATGTGATGTGTTTCATAAATGAAATAAAGGATGAAAAGATGAGGGAAAAAAAGAAGAGAATGGACGTGCCATAGGACCAAGCGCGGTCCTAGTTCCGAGTGATTATCGTCCTAAAGTAGAAACCATTATAGAGATGCGCCCTTTTAGATTCACTCAAAGAATGGCATTAAATTGTCAATTAATGGGAGTATATCACTATAGCGGAGTTAGACAAATTCTATGTTACTGTCAACCACGAAATGCAATGTTTTCTGTACGCTTTTTGTTAAAATACTTCATGATATGCTCACGACCCCGCAGCAATTGTTTAAAGATACAGGGGTGGTACAACTAGCATTAGCAGCAAAAGCTGAACCTGTGTGAGTCCAAATTACGTCTATGTAGCGACACATGTAGGTTTTGACTCACGACGTAATGTCGCATTTTCGTAAAACTAAGCTAATAAAAATTGCAAACACCGTCCCGCTGGTCATGTTCTTGTGAGATACTTTCTCCAGCAAAACCGGCCTTACTCTAAGGTTAACTTGTCTCCAGCGAGAGTAAAGAAACAAGTTTGATTTCTTGTTGCAATGTTTCATTCAATCATACTTTATTCGGTTGCTTAAAGTGATAATGAGCTCCTTTTCTCCCTGTAATATAATAAATGTCCCAGAAGACGCTGACTGGGACAGGCAAAAAAAGTGGTTACTGAAATTCTAGGCTGAAGGGATGCACATTGCAATATAAGCATTTTTGTACTTCGACAAGGTAACGAAATGAAAGCGCAAAACCTGTATAAAGTAGATGGCATAACATAATCTTGGGAGAAATTGTATTTAGAACGATTTTTGGTTTAAAAAACATTGACTTTGGTTCCCTATATTGGGACCCTTGAATTCTTTTCAATGATTTGCCAGCCAATACGAAACTTTACTGTTTTGAAAAATAAAAGAAACAAAGTTCTTCTTGGATAACATTACATGGTAATCGGTATATGATGTTGATCTAATAATCGTGTAGTAAAGGGTATAATACTCAGACACTCACTCAATCAGACATTTTCTGTGTTTCGAAATACTTCCACAGTACAGAGAATAACCTTACAAAAATAAATTCGAGAACTCAAGCCATGAACTAATGTGCAAGCTAGTTCAAAATAAATGCTTTGTGTGTTAAAATTGCATTTAATAAAACATACATACTGGTCAAGTCTCCCTTCTTCTTTTTTTTCAATTCTTTAGATTTTCACTTTTGTCTGGATCTTGGTTAATATTTTCTCAATGCCGAAATGACCAGACATGATAATATTTAATTCAAATGCTTCCGAACACTGAGCTACAGAATCCACTAATACGTATTTCAAGATTCCTTGACTTTGGACTTTTTCATTAGGGCAAGAGCTACTCAAAATTTTTATTTCATTCGAATACATATTCTTACGAATCGAAAATAATGTAAAATGTATAGAAATGCTAATAAAAGTTTGGGCACGGTAAAAAGGAAGCAGTAAATGCCTCGACAAGTTAAGTTAAGCTAACTTTTACATGGTACATGTATAGCAAAGTAGTGGAAAGAACCCCGCAAACCGCAAAATTCAATGTGAATGGCAACTTAATTGCACTCTATTGTGGTTAAAAGTTCCTGAATTCGGTAAGAAAGTGGAAAGAAGGGGAAGGTTCAAACAAAATTATATGAACTAGACTATGTACGAAATACTACGTAGGATTTTTTTTTCTTCTCTCACACTTCCCTCGACCGACCATGATTAGATTTTAACTTTAAATGGGAAAATTTGCGGAAAAAGCACTTGGGTTGTTCGTCTTCTTTTTTTTTTTCTTCTTTTTTTCTTCGTCGTTTCAACTCATCCAGCGCACTTCCGTAATAATGTATAATAATCCTTCTATACTACACTAGACCCAAAAAAGCAAAAGGGAAAAGTTTTCCACTTTCCAATTTAAAGGGTTAAATTGACTTTTGCCCACGCCCAGACGCGGGCATGAAAGGCTCCGCATCCGTAGCATTGAACCAACACCATTCGTTGAATAACTTGACTCATCCCATCCAAAAAAAAATCTACCGTACCGTAAGAAACCCCCAGAAAGTTTACAGACGCGGACGCGGACGACTTCACTTCACTTGACTAATAAAAACTCTTAAAAGCTCAATTAAACTCACTCAATCCTCCTAGCTGCTAATTTCTTTTTTCCCTACCACATCACTCATTTCGTCTTCAAATTTCTAAGAAATCCTTTAATGTAATTGCAAATGCAGGAGGAGGCATTGTAATAATCATGGTTAATCTAATCTAGTGGCTTGGCTAAACTACTTAAGAGCACCTAATTAACTACACTTTGCACTCTTTCTCATCCGTCCATCCGTCACTTTTTGATCTAGATGATCGGGAATTGTCTGTAATAATTGTAGTAATGCAGGAGGCACTTAACTTCGTTATGACTAGTTGAGTTTATAAAGGCTACGCACAATTACAACAACCGCAACCGTTGTTTTTTGTAATGGTACAACTTAATTAAATCGATTAGATCGACAAGCTTTTAAGTAGTCGGTAGTCGATATACGGTTGTGCAATGCAGGATTTTACATCACGGTTATTGGAAACATGTCCTTTTTAAAATTGTGCATTTTATTGTGATGAATTCTTCACGGGTTTCTGAGCTATTAAACTTAAAAAATTTAGCCGTCGTTTTGAACTGGACAAGTTCAAAATAACAATAGCACAATTCAGCAATGAACAAGAAGGTCAGAAAATTGAGCAAATGAAATGCATGCCAATGTAGAACTGGAAGGGCATATCTCCCAATACTAACACGCGCATTTCAGAATCAGGTTGAGGTAAAGGAAAAAATTCGAAGCAATTGCACGTTAGCCAGATTCGGAAGTAGTGGGCGGAAAACGTCTAGTCCATGTTATTCGAATTTAGGCGAAGGGAGTCGTTCAGAGAAGTAGCTGAGTTAGAAAAACCCAGACTTGGTGGGAGGTTTTTGATTTTCAAGAAATTCAATTTCCGCCGTTGATTTCTTTTCTGCCGCTGTCATGAGATTATTTAATGGGCGGGCCGTACTACGTTGGAGGTTCACCAGGCCTGTATGTATGCATAGGTTGATATTATTTACCGAGGGAAGTATTACAAAGATTGCATTATTGAATTTCAAAGAAACGAATGAAATTGAAATGTAGAAATATCACAGTACTACCGGATAGATGAGACAACATGAAAGTAAACGAAAGAATCTGAAAAAATTCTATTTAGTGTTTCAAGTTCATTGCAAATTCATCCAGGGCTTCTAGATTCTTCGATACGAGTAAACAATATTATCGGCACAAGCTTATTGAAGCTCTTGGCAAAAACAATGTTTGAAAAATTTACCAATTTAGTATCATCACTGAATTCGAGCGTTTTTATTTTTATACATAGATATAATATTTACCACTCATCAGGTGGTCGATCTTGAATCCTATTAGTAGTTACAAGATTAGGGTTACCGGTTTCAGATTTTTACCAATACGTATTCATACATGCGCCTTTCACGACGAGTTTTCTACAAACGCCTTTCCTTTCCGTCGAATAATGCTTATTTACCCACCCCGTATCATAAAGTTTTGTCAATTAGTTATGCTTTCATAAAAAAGTTTCATGGATTGAGTGGAACAATTTGTTGAATAGGCAACCGAATCCACTCACACATCTGTAATGCGATTACTTAACGCTTTAGAAATTAAGAGTTACCGTTTTTGTAACTCGATTACTACCCTAACGCCTACACTTTTCTTTGAAATGCTTCTACCCCGTTTCAATAAGGTATCCCGCCCACCCAGCTCTCAAAATAACTTAAATTCGGTTCATATTTTCTGCGTATGAGTACAGGAAATTAGTTTTGAATTCATCTTCTTATATTTTGATCTGGTTGAGTACACAAATTTACCAAAGGTAGCAACCATATGGACTTGCCATCAACGTGGCAAGAACGGTACTGGCTGTCATTACTACTATGCTGCAAAATCCAGTGAACTAAAGTATACCTTACGAACAACAAGCATTTTAATATTGAATAAATAATTTAGGATAGTTAAATGTCCAGAAGTGATCTTTTCGATTAGAGGATAGCAGCTATTGGTCACTTTCGAATTCCTGGAACCCACAATCCAGACGGTCCGTCATATTGACTCTTATTTCTCAACATCTTTGTATAAAAATACGTGGTCCTTATTAAAGACGTTTTTTATTAACAAGACACGTAGCTATAAAAATCAAACCGTCAAATTTTTTTCTTCACATCTTCAAAAAATAAGTGATCAACTCTTTCTCCTGTCTGCCATGAATTAACCTGAACTACACAGAGAAATTACTCTACACATAATACTATTATGTGATGTTAACGTTATGCACGTACTACTTTGCTCCTGGAATATGTAGGCGTCACATACGTCCGTCTATCCAAATTGAGAGAAATTGATGGGGAAACCAGAGTATTTTTTTTATTTCAAGATCGATACGTGAATCCATTATGTAGTTAATTGAGACCTGTCCAACTTTATCACTCAATTCCATCTAAACTCACTTCACTCAAGAACGAGTGCATCGCAACAGTAGCCAGAGTCAGAGCCAAAATAACAAGATGACTTCTCAAATATGAGTAATAATTGCTTCCCTTTCATAAGTCAAATGTGGTTGCTACCTGAGTTTATGTTACTTTGTTGCTTTGACTTGACTGCGCCGGGTAGCCAATGACCATGAATGACCATTAACACCTACTGCGTGCCCTTGAAACCCTGAACTTCTGGATAACCTATTCGTAAGCCTTACAGGGTGTCTCAATTTTCCGCATTCCACCAATACATAAGTTTTTACAGTCATCTTTAGACCGGACATGCATGATGAAATGCTACTGGAATTTTGAAACACCTTGTACGTACTCTTAAACGAATTCTACAACAAACTCCTTCTGGAGTACTTGACCGGATATCCTGGGTTTCATAATTATAACTTGAACCGTTCTTATCCGAAAACCCCAAAATGCTTTCGCCGACCCTACATTTTTTCAACTTTTCAAAATTATTCATCTGCAAGTAGTGTGCCTTACTCTAATCTTAAGTGCAATTATTGTAGTTAAGCAGAAATGTATGCATAGTTCCTGGTTAGTAACGGTAATTGAAGGTACATTAAATTTAATTCGTCAAAGTAGTAGTAAGGTAATAAATGATTGCAATTAGATTGACTGGCTTCAAATTTAGATTGAGATCAGAGACGTACGTCTTTCTTGGGCGTACGTGAAGGCTTGACACAACACTTAATTCAACTCAATAATGAAGATTGACTGACTGACTTGCAGATTATGAGCAGAAGTACATATTGTTTGTACAGATCTGTATGAATGTACAAAGAAGTAAGTGTTGCATACGTAGTACCGTAGACATTATTTTTGTGTTGCATTACTAACTGACGAGTAAAATATTTCAAATCAATTTTGATTACTTATACCTCACGAGTGTGAGTGATTTTACATGTCTCAATTATATGTCTGACATTTTATTTTACACTGAAGACGCTTTTCTGAAGTCAGTCGATCCAAGACCACTAAAAGGTTATCGAGCATACATTGTTGTGATTTTGTTCTTCTTGGAACTTCGATAGAGCTGATTGATTGCTAAACTGCTTCAGATACTACTGCTTATTTGAGACGTCACCTGATAATTGTTGCACAAGTTTAATGTAAACGGGTTTGTTTACGCCAAACATGAATACTTTTTATGATCTTTCCTGAGGCTCACAGTTAAACTGGCATGATTTTGATAATAGCTGTGCTTTAATTTTAGGAAATAAATTTAAAGAAAAAAATCAGATTATATTACGTATCCACTATAAGTACAAGGAAAACCCGAAAAAACTTGGATCGAAGTGTTTTTGTTAAAGCTGTTTGTGCGTTTCGTTTGAAATACAGAAGCTCTTCAAAGCAACAATGATGAAGAAAACTGATCTGGTCCGAATATCTGAAGACCCGTCTTCGTACACGTCCTCCTTACAAGCAAAGCAATACAAATACGCCACGCCTACTCCAGATTTGAAGCTCTTTAATTATAATCTATTAGGGCAATTAGTGGAGCATAAAGGAACCGCTGAGTTTTCCCCCTCTAGGCTCCTGCCAAAGTACCCGGAGCCTTTATGCGTCTATATCCAATGGTGTCCATTAAAACCCTCAATTCAATTGGACTCAATCAGCCGTTCCATGCTATCTAAACTAAAATCGAACCTTGTCCGCTGACGTGCCTTTGCCATACTTTACCCGTGTACACTTTAATATCACTCTAAACATCTAACTAGAATTGTTGTGAAGCAACAATGAGGATGATTTGGGATGCAAAACTCTCCCGCGGTGCGGTGTAGGGCAACGACTTAAAATCTAAATGGATGTGAGGAAATATGAAAAAAGAGTTAGCAATAGCAGATAATGGCTCATTGAATCATCAGTTTTCTAATCCAGAATTTTTGCTAATAAAAAAAGCCAACTCAATAGTTCAGTAGTTATCGTAATTGCCAATTGAGTAACCAGAATTATATGAAAGTGGCGTGATTATTGTACTAAATGGCCGCGCTTTGTGCTTTTCCAATGAAGTCTGCATAATATGAATAATATGATCGGGCGGATGAGGTTATTTCCTGTCTTTTTAATTCGAACGAAATGAATATTCATGAGAATCGAATCAAGTTGAAGATTCGGTTTCAATTTGTGGAGTCCATAAAAGATAGGATATTAATACATCTTTATCTTAGTTCCCGGAAGCAAAAGGATTCTATTCTTAAGAAATCTCAATCCCTTTAATGAAGGCATCATTACAATGCAAACAATGGCAATATTTAAAATTAGGATACCAGTATTCCCTGTTCGGACGAACACAGGCGTAATAGAGACGCAACTTCGTCGGTTTAAAATATTATATTTTTAATTTCAGATTGAATGGCTTGTCAAAATTTTGGAAAGTTTCAACCAGAAACGGATGCCTATTCTAACCCTGTTGGTGAGTCGAATTTTAACATATGTTGAAGATGATTCAGAATAATTTTGGGGAATTTCTATATTCAAACATACTTATTTTAGAAGAAAGACACAGTTTCCCAAGCACGTAATTGTATCAAAACGTAAAACCCCAAAAGGGAACACAATACTTGGAATAAATACTCCATAGTTTGTGAGATTTATCGATAGTTAATTCTCATATGTTTCGGCCGGACGAGACAATAAGGGTACTACTGTATTTGTATCGCATATCGACATATCTTGATCAGATCAAGTATAAGTACCCACTCAGGGTAATATAGAGTAGAATGGCGGAACAAGCCCCAAAACTTTTGGGTCAACATTATTCTTCATTCACTTTTACTCTCAGGCATGCATGTGTTTGTAGTTTATTTCGTATACCACACCCGTTTATCTCATTTCTTTTTACAAAAGAAAAAACATGAAAGGTCACACGAGCGACAGGGGTAGGGACAGCCATCACTAAAGGTTACCAGCCGGTGGGATGGACCGTCGCGTCGTGTCAGACTTATTTTGAGGATATTTATTAAGCAGGAAAGGAAATTGAGAATAGAATACTGAGTCGACCCAAAAAATCAGCCGGCAAATAATCCCTGATGATAACCATCTAAAATTACAATATAATGAAACGAAACTACGGTTGTAAACTGAAAACTCAAATATGATAAGAAAATGTAAGTCGCCTAGTGGTATTTCATGCGCATGGTTCGTAGAATGGTTTGTGGCTAAGCAGTTGTAAAACCGGAGCATTCATAACAATGATCAAACGGGAATCAAGTAATTTATTTGAGAAGACGGCGGCTATTGACAAATCGATCAAATTGTTAACTATAGCCTATATTTTGAAACCTAAATACACGTGAAATTCCAATATCCTTCGTTATACACGACTGTGACTTATAATCTGTTCTGAATGATTATGTATCACCTAGAAGAGATGAAATGAATGATGACAGGGTTTAAGGTTGACAAGGACCCGAACAGAGAGTTTCATAATCCGTCCATAACAAAGTGTAAATTTAATAAAATCATAATTAATGAGAAACTCGGCTTAATTTATATTGGGATCATAATTATTTGTAAGATTGAATTAGAAAGTGATGCATAATATAATCAAATCAGGTTAGCTTGCTCAGATTAGTCCATGCGAGGCAAAGGATGGGAAAGTTTATGTGCCTACTATTAAAGATGAAGGGACTGTCTTATTAAAACGGATTAATTAATATCTCTTAGGCCTAACATTCGAGTTTTGTGTCTATACTACTACATGTATGTTATAGGAAGTGTAATCACTGTAAGCTTAGACTTCGGACGACTCAGCTCAGCAAGCACTAATTCTGTGCATCTACTGTACCAAAAGAGCCTGAGCCTGAGTTCTGTTTATAAACTAATGAAGGGCGTAATGAAGTTACTCCGATGACGTTAAGTTTATGGGGAGTAGGAAAGACTACCCAGAGCGCGTTACTTAATTTGTATAGTAATTCACATCCTCCAGGAAAATGATTAATGGATGGACTGATGCTGCTCACAAGAGCGTAAATTGATTAATAGGAATTTTTGATCATCCCAACTGCTTTATACAGAATATGACTCGGGAAAGTTGTATTTCGAGAGGGGGTTAACATAATATTTATAGAATTGCAAGTAAAAACTGTACAGACGTTCAATGATCAAAATGAATGATTCATTATGAAAATTGTTAAGTATTCAAGCAATTTGAACCATTTCTTTGTTTTATACTCCTGACATGCCAAGAGTCTGTTGGACAAGGACAATTTTTCTGGTGGAAAAAGTACACGTTCTCAAATTCCGGGTAAATGTTCCAATGTTAATTCTCCTGTTACTCTAGATTTTCATAGATTAAATACTATCCAATTCGAAACGTATAGTATTTCTAGTGATATTATTTTAAGATAGTGAAAATAGACCCCCTCGAATCCCCTCTTATTCTGCGCCACGAGTCGTTGTATTCATTTACAGCTGCTTGATTTACATTGAAGTGGATGGATAATATTTGCTTTCCTTTCGACGTCATCTCTCGTAGTCCACCCGATCATGAATGCATGAATGCATGGACGGAGCACGAGAGGCAGAGAGAGAGAGTGCGAGTGAATCACATTAATCTGAAATTAATTGGGTGCTAAAGTCATTTACTTTGAGAACAAAGTATGTAAACGACTTATGGAGCAATTAAGTGTTGAGCAAATTGAGCGTATTAGGTAGATGGAATTGCATGAATTGGGATGACGCTTTTACTATACTTTTCTTAAGTCAGTTTGCGGCACTACATTGAAAATAATAATTTCATCTGTCCTATCAGCGTGAAACTTTTTGATTAAAATTCACCGATTGAAGGTGTTAAGTGACACAAATTATTAATTAAACTTTACAACTTGCACTGAATTCCAGGGGTTCACTTAATTACACCTATGAAGTTGGAATATTAGTGCAGTAGAATGTAGAATAGCAATTTCGAAAATCAAATTAGTTTAAACGAAAACCACCAAAAGAGGAAAATCAGCAACCATGATATTTTTGTCAGTTCTTTTTGGTTCGATACTGAACGAACAAATTCAACAAAAAAAAAATTTCCTGAAATAAGTTTCGTGCTTTAGTCTCACATACTCAGCAATGTATTTTATGTCATTTTTATGTTATACATGTTATTCTTGCCAGCAAAATAAATTATGATGGAAAATTAGGTGAACTGATTATCTGAAGTTCAGAGTACGCCTAACAATAAAAAAACAAATTTGATGTGGATGAAATGAGTTTCCCAATTCAATTTCGTCACTGTATTTTGTCCTGCCTATAATCTTGTTTGATTTTTCAATTTTGTATCTTCTTTATTTAGGGGAAAAATTTAAACGACTATACTGCAATAACTACATGAGAATCCCTGGGAGCCATTTGAGAGATTAAATCCCCCAGTTGCTCGCTCAGTATGCATGTATTGAAATCTAGTGTTCATAAAGTTATAACCATTCTAGTTTTCGAACATGAATGTTTTCTATTCTATTCAGATTATTTAACACAGTACTACACGTAAAGTTTAAAAATTGGAGGTGGGGCGGCCGGTTTGGGCTTTGGGCCTATAATATATTTCGTGATGGGTTTGTGAGAGTAAAAAGCTCTGATAGCTTTTTTGAAACACCCATTTCAGTTTAGTTGGACTCATTTTCTCAGGCTCCCCTCCTCTACTTGGATTAGAAACTCTTTTCAATATGCAAATCGAATCAGGAACAACAACTGAGGGACTATTACCATTCATTGACGTCCCGAACGAACCGCCGCTATGCTATTCTATTAGCTACAATTGTATATTTTGCATTAAAATTGGAAAGCTTCTAAAGGTCAGGTCAGGCGGGAAATTGGAAGTCCTCCTAGACGTTATTTTTATTTAAATTCTAAACCCACACAGAGTTTATCTAAATACTATACCCACATGTAATGCCGAAATTTTTTGGATTCCTTCTTAGGAAAGGCTTGGCGAAAATGAAGACGGTCTTTGTCTATATTGTAAGTATTTGTCTAAGGCTGGGAAAACCTGCCCTGTTCTCGAAGTAAAAAAAAGAAAGATAGAAAAAATTCACTAGCCCCGGCCATAAATCGGATTACTGTAAAACATAAAATGATTCTACCTTAATGGTAATAGTCATTCCCTTTACACTTCCGGGGTTGAGCCCCTACAATTCCCATTCACATTAAGGATAGACTCAGAGTCTAGAAAGGGAAACCTTGTAGTAGTAGTAGTAGGTAGATAATGTAATGGAATGAAATGGAGCATGAAGAAGTGTTAGATCATTGAGAGAGAACCCCCTATCTCCCTTATCTCAGTTAGTAATAACATTTTGTGGGGATCAAAGACAATGATCATCATTTCAATTTCAAGTGCCTAACCATAGTTTTTGTTTCTTGAAACAAGCAGAAAAAGATAAATTGGTTACAATCATCCGGAACACCACGGCCATGGCCCGACCGGAGTCTATAAGCTCTTAAATCGAAAATCCTGAACACCCGACGAATTTTCCCTGGATGTGAATGTATTGGAATGGCTCACAACACATGAGTGCCTTTCCTCGGAAAAAATGTAATTTTTCGTGGGAATTCACTGATGATCTGGATCTGTGTATAGTACAGTTTATATGGTGGCGACTGCGGTGCGGTTTCCAAGATCAGACCGAGATCGGAGGTCTTCTTCACATAAGGTTGCATTTTGCAGTAGTGCAGTGCCCTGACATCACTATCTAGACAATTCGTAATGCAATGGCCCAAGATGAAAAAAAATATTCCAAGGGGGGAAAAGAAACCTGGAGCTGTTGAAGCATGTAAAGCGTTCCGTAATAGTAGTAGTCGTAGTGGTAATAGTAATAGACTCAGAGCTATCATCATTCCATTTACTTCCCAATAACTGTGAGAAAAAGACCAAATGACGCGTTTCCTCACTTTGAACGCATTTCACCGTTCCCTATTTTCCTCTTTAGATGGGTGAACTTGTTTTCTAGGTTCTCAGACATTATCTATAGAGAGTTGGCAGTAGGAAGAGTAAGGGTAATCTTAAATATGATAAATTGGTTAAGAGCTTAAGGAACTGTGTAATTGCTTTAGGGAAGGAATTGGAGGTAATTTGAGAATCACTTCTAAATGTGTAAGGATTTTAATATTTCCCTCACCCTGTAAGTAGTCATCAAAGTTGTGCAAAATAATTCCTGAGATTAGTCAACTTAAACATTGGAATTCTCTAATTGTTATGCTAAAATAGACAGAAATTTTTAAATTGGTCGCTAAATAATCAGAAGAGAAACAGGTTCAACCATTGCATTGTACAAATTTCCAAAACAGCAGCACAATATTTATAAAGATACTCTTTATGTCTAGACATTTATTCACGCCCCTCGACCATTGGACACACTTTGAGGAATCAATGGCGTGCAAGTACCAAATATCCCAGTAAAACTCCGCGATAAAAAGCAGTGAAATTCTTCAGTTCAGTTGGTCTTCTTAAGAACCTTTGAGGTCCAATCCAATTTTTGAAATTAAAATGCACCGAAAAGTAGGACGGCGAAGGTGACCTTAGAACTAAATAGAATGGCTGCACTTTGCAACCTTTAAAACACTTAAATATTTTCATATTCTAAAAGTAAAGAGTTGGCCTAGATATCTAAGACGATTCCAGGGCTGGAGATTGTCTGAAATATTAATCAAGGAACTGACCTCATCCTATTGGCTTGCATCAGAAATGCAGGTTTTGCATGCTTCAACTCTCTCAATCTCACTAAAAAGCACCCAACTCATTTATTATTTCTTAGCCTCTTTAACTTAACAGAGTGTCGAAATGAAGACTTTCTTGTTTTACATTTTACATAGCTTTGTCTTTGTGAAGTTTTCACTGCTCGCTGTGCTACCCTGCCATACCATAACGAATGACGACAGACGAGGACTAATCATGCATTTGTTTTATTTTACCTTGCGTGATTCATTCATTAATGTCATATCCTGATAAATAGTTTATCATTATTTCAATGTGACAAAGGCAGCACGAAACCGGGAGTTTGTTTCAAAAGTCAGTCGAGCAAAAATAAAGTAGCCATATAAGACGATTGCTTCGAGTGAGTGAGCCAGAACTCTAAATTAATACGACACGCAAATAAAGTGCCACATAACTTAATGGAGAACATACAATTTAAGACTCCTACTTCACAAATGCAAACCTCCAATCTAGATGAGATGAGATTGGGACAGGTCCCAACAATCCCTCTGTCCGTCCACATTCGTCTGAGAACAAAAGTGTGCGGAGTGGACATATTTATCAGGAACGAAGGGTCTGTCCGGACTCAAATAGTTCCAAGTTTCATGTCAACCTTAAAAAGCCAGACAGGAAGCCCCAAACGTCACACACCGTCAAAAACAATTCCCAAACGCTTGAACCAATCATAGGGTACTAACGATCTGATTTAATTATTTTATTAGCGTGATATTCGACAACGAAACTTGTACAATGTAGAGTTTTTTTTGTTTATTGAAACGTGAAGAAACGAAAAGTATGTTTTCTTATAGGTTAAATTAATCATTTTCAACAATTGCAATGCAATTTGCAGTATTTGTGGCTTCTTTAAGGTTAGATTTTCATTCGTAGGTTGATTATGGTGCGGTCGTTGCTTAGTTGGCGTTTTTCACTCTGAATTGTCGAAGTCATTTTATTTGCAATTGTTGTCTACTTTCTGTACTAACGAAAGCAATCAATCTCCAGATCAGAATATTTCGAAATCGATTTCTTATTCAAAGACATAAAAATAATTCTTTCTTTATATGTAGCACTCATCTTGTTCTTTACAGAGCAATTGTATAGCATAATCGTCAATAAACATGATTTAAAAGTTGGAGTTAAAACAAAACAGCAAATGCCCTAAATCACGCAGACAAGTCAAAACAAACGGTGTTGGTTATGGTGATTACAAACACCTCATTAAATCGAATTAAAATCAAATAAAATATAAAATTTAATTAGCTTGACGTGCACGAACGGTGTACAAAAGTCCACCGGGGTATATGTATACATAAGACTGGTATTTACTATTCTATGGTCGAACGTGTGCGTTCTACCTACATTACACACAGGATCTAGATTGTATGTAAAACACAAATTCCCTTTTATTTTATGGGATTTTAGGAATGATGGAGAAATGGAGGGAACGCGAGGGGAATTAAGAGAACCGATAATTAAATTAATCGTGATATCCGCGTGTGCTTTTCTTCAGGCGGTTGGTTCGGTCAGTCCGTGCGTGTCAAACCAAGTTTCTCTATGAATAACCAACTTGTCTTGAGATTTATCTGCATGCGTTTAACCAACCTCAGTGTATTATGCTCTATTATTACTTTACGGGGACAACTTACATTATATGTTACAGTCAACAAGTATTTTCAACGAAAATTCGATTGGTTCTCACCACCCATACGGATCAGGCTCTGATTTTTCCTATTCTTAACTTAATTTGATACTTTTCACAGGGCTTGGAATGTTTGTTAGAAGTACCACCCGCTCTATTACGGTTGTTGAGTTTGTAAAGTAAAAGAATATTTATTTGTGGTGATCGAAAGGCTTACTGTGCATACTAGTCACAAAAAATGCAGAATAAATCTTGCCAACGCAAGATTCCGATGTCATGTCGCAACTTATTCGTGAGAATATCAATTTCCAAAATATTTGAATGTTGCAACAGTTGAAACCACATTAAAGTTGGAAATACGAATGAACTTCAACATAGACGTAGTATGAAACGATTGCATATTGCAGAGGGGAAGGTTATATTACTGTAGGCAGAAAAATGGCAATGGCAAGAATATGCTGATTTCCTCTTACTCAGTTTATGTATTGTGTGAGAAATAAATTCAATTCCACCATGCAATAACCCCATATACCCGGGTATTATGGAAAGAAAAAGGTCCGGAAAATGGTTTATACACCTCCGTTTCATGTCAATTTCATTTTCATTTCATCCTGAAACTCCACTTCCGTCCGTCTGACACAAATACCCCTACAACATTTGAATTACTGGGCACATGCACATGGAAGTCGAGTAGGGCCTTTGGTTGGAGTAAAAGTAAAACTTTCTCCCGCTTACTGTGCTTATATTAACTATACGCCATAAATTGTTCCCGATTAAGATTGAGTGGCATATAGGCGTAAGGTCTATTAGTAAAAATATCAAAAGAACATAGAAGTTGAGTTGACTTTGAGGTCTAGGCCATGGTGGCTATATACATTTGGAACAGCATAGATCGCATGCCGCTACACTTCTCTGTATTTAAGCAAAATTGATTTAGAAAACTGTAATTTTTTTCTGGGGCTAACTTCCTATTCAAATTACTGGCAGGCAGGCCGTGCGTAAATCTTAAGCACTTCTGAACTGGACCTCCAGAAGAAAAAAAACTATGCTCTATCGTCTGTGTAGATTAGTTTGAGTCAGGCTCGAGTACTCAGGAACGGGATTGCGTGCATACGGAGAAAAGATGAAGCGATTATTTGAAGGAAAAAAATAACTTTTACCTTGTAATAAGCCAACTGGAGAAATTTGAAAGTAAGTCAAAGGAACGAAAGCAATTTAAATTAATAAAAATTGCAATAAAATAGGTCGTTTTTGCATTAAACGAGTATATGAGAATTTTAAACTTGCAATATTCCGTATATATGAAGAGGCAGGCGACATGGCGGATGTCAAAGTATTGACACAGAAAGTGCACCATGAATAGCTACCTGCAGTCTTGTACTCTATGTGGCTAATTGGAAATCATGTTTGTGTTTTTTAAATTCATTTTTAAATTAAAATGAAACTTGCAGTAAAATTGTTTATGCTAATCCCCTAACGACATCTAATAATCTAACATACGGTACTCTGCAGTTTAAACAGGGGTAACCCAGTAAAAAAAAGAGAGTATTTCTGATTAATAAGCTGGAATCATATTCCTCACGCTCCCCGCTCTCATATCAACACGCTAAATCTCATTTGAAGCCGGTGAGCAATTTAGGGGAATAATTACCCTCCTCTCAACTCAGTTTCTAGAGAACACTGGAAAAGAGTTTCCCAGCGGATATGCGGATATGCGGGATATGCCTTGGCAAACGGGGCAGACGACGGACGGATGGCAGACATAATGCAAACAAAACTTAAGCCTTTCATTAAGTCAATTCTCAGGTTGAAATAAAACACTAGCCTTGTATTGTAGCTCTTAACTCTTAATCCGCTCCATATTTAGGCAAATCTTACAGGGTGAACCAAAAATCGTCAAAATTGTGAGTTTTTCAACCTAAAAACCAATGAGCATATCTGTACGTAAGTTTATGTTAGAAGGATAACGATTTTGGGGCACCTCGGGATCCGGAGAGAACTACCAAGTTTAGTTTTTGCACAGTAAAGTTCCTAATCTTTACACGAAGGGTTTTACATTGTGCAGTACTGGCTGACTAAATTCAATCTAAAGGTTCATTAGTAAAGCCCTAGTCGAAAAGGAAAAGTAGAAGGTCGAGAATAGAGTTTATTATTGTTAAGGTTGGCCACGCCTTTTATGAGAAAATAATTAACGGAGCACAATCGCAATTTTCTGGGAGCATTCAAGGAAATATTAGAAACACTCGACAACTGGGCTAAGCAAGCAAAAGAACAATAATTATAATATGTATGTTACGACATATACTGTGCAAATCACGCAAATGAATTCAAAAGAGGGTTTTCGCATGTTAGTCATTATTCGAAAAAGCCAGGTAGGGGTTTTGGAAGAAGGATTGAGTTTATCTTCGTGTGGGGTTGGTTCAAAATTTAATTATTACTCTTCGGTGGCAGGTAATCGTACAGTGAGAAGAGAAATGATAACGTTTAATATCCCTGTTTTATGATTGTTGTAGGATCAGCAAGGTGGGGTTTTAATTTACCCAGACCACTACTGAATGATAAAACATTTAATTACAGGGCAACTGGGTCAGAAATGGAATCAACTACAAGTATTATTTTAAATATTATTCAGAAACCCCGGAGTGTCTCATATATCACAAAGCAAATCACCGTAAAACGAAAACGCGATACGCAAATTTTGTTTTCCGGAGCTCCACCCACTTGCCTTGGAACTATTTCAATGTGATCTAATACATTGTTAGTTTCTTAATTCTATATGAGTCTTCACCTGTTAGAATATTTAAAGGCAAAATTTTGAAATGTGCTGTATTATCTTGGAAATTATTTCTATCTTATACCTTTTAGTCTTTAGTTATGCAGGAAAATTAAATTATTCGCGATCGACATACCTGAACACGGACTTCGGGGAGATTGACTTTCATGGCTAGTTCTTCTCGACTGTAAACATCCGGATAATGAGATTTCTCGAAGGCTCTCTCAAGCTCATGTAATTGGTACGTTGTAAAAGTTGTGCGGTTTCTGCGGTGTTTCTTTTTGGGTTCCCCAGCGCTCCCGCCGCATCCGCTCCCCAGATCCTGTGGTCCAGGAGATGCACTGCTTAGCTCTCCATCGTCGTGTTCAACGCACTGACTGCTCAGAATGCCTTCAGTTCCGCCTCCAAAATCTGAGGATGTATCAGACCCCGCCCCTCGAATTTTGCTCACACCATAATCACCGGATTCATCAGCGGAATGTTCTGTAAATAAATTAAAATTTCGATAATTTTTGACTTCATTTCCAATACCAAGTCACGTCTACTAACACCAAGAACACCTTTTTTCAGGCATTTTTCAGCATGTACCAATTTTACTCGTACATGTTTTGGATTGATCATTCGTTTTCAATTGTCTGGTATTCTGAACTTGATATAACTTGAGTAAAATCGGTACGGGATACAGCTTAATCTATGCAATCAGCAAGCAAATGAAATGGGCTGCCGATTTTTCCTCCAAGTTCCAAGGAAACTCATCACTATTCATACTCGAAATTACTATTCATGTGGTTAATGCGAAGAAGATTCAGTTCCTCTTTAGTTGGACTGAAATAATCGTATTTGATGTCCTGAATGGCATCAAGTCCGTCACGCACTGTTTAAAACGTCTCAAGACCGACATTGTTAGTACAAAACTTTACACCGTTCGAGTTCAAGAAGTATTAAGTTTACGTTAGCGTGAATTCCCACTGTCCAATCTTTATCTGACGCGACATCTTAGAAAGTAAGTTTAAAATTAGTATGATATACTTTATAATCTGCTCAATGAAAGTTTGAGACAGACATTAAGTATCCAATAAACTTGCAGACGCGTGTTACGCATACACACTCATCAATCGGCACAAATTCCGTATTTATTGAAACTTCCGTAAAACAGGCATTGCACAAACACCTAATCCTCGTTGTCCAAGAAAATATTACCAACAACGCTGAATTACAAACATAAGAACAGGAACGGATCTATCGGTTACAGATCTCAATGCAGATTATGTAACCCGTCATTACACGCGCACGAGTCTTGTACATGGTTATATACATTTTTAGTGAAGTTAAGAAGAAAATTGCTACACGCCATCGAAACAACATTATCTTCTATCTCTAAAACAAGGAGAACAATAAATGACAATTTTATTATCATCTGATAGGATATTACATGCTCGTTCGTTTACAAAAACTTCTTACAGTTGAACGCCTGCACGCGTTCCCTGAGGCATATAATAAGTGATGTACCTCGTACATGACATGGGCAACAAGTTTGAAAATAATTAACAGAGAGGCACAGAGTTTTCATTGGAATTAATTAGATGAAGCAAAAAAAGTTTTACTTCAGGTGTTCCAGTAGTGTAGAAAACAAATTGAGAATGGCAGCAATTCTGTCATAAGTAAAAAAGAAACTAGCGTATTTAAAGCCCATTGTATACAATATGCAATAGGTGCAAATCTTGAAGCAAATGAATTGGGGGCCTGCGCTGGTTATTGTTAAAATATATTTTTCAACAACCTGCTGCGAGTCCAAAAATAAAGCCAGAACTTATACATTCCTGTGCAGATAGACTAGTAATGCCGGACAATTAATGCTTCATATTTCAAAATAGATTTAGTCCAAAATATTAACGTTTATGAGAACCAGCATCTAAAAGTGAACGGTAGAATTATTTTTTGGCTCTCAATTATTCCGCGAAGGGAAAACTATTTCGTGTCTCTAAGAACCTATTACATTACTATATTGCTTCAAATTATCTGTGGACACTTTATTTAACGAAATGGC
>JAQGCB010000148.1:0-30162 GCA_034698835.1 Protaphorura tricampata
TATATTAAACTTTCTCTTTATTGGACACATTTTGGTGCATTTTTCGAGTTCGGTATATAGAGAGTCCACTGTAGTAGATTACAATTTAAGTGAATCAAATTGTTCAAAAAATGTCATGGTTAAAATCATTACCGCAGGGATAATTTTGTACATAAATTCTATTTCGAAATGAACATAGAGAAGAGAACTTGTTTTTCTTCTTTGTACATCGGCGTAACCGAATGCATTGTAGTAATTTATTACGACCTACTTTTTTCTAGAATACACATGATGGTACATACTTAAATTTGAGTGGTGACAAGCGCGTTCATTCTTCTTCATTCCAGAGCCAACGTCTGTTGCGTTGCGTATGGCATTCGCATTCCTATGAATGAAAACAATAACAGTATCTGGAATTCGGAGGAATAACAAGACTAGAGCGTCATGTCTTACGTGTGCTTATTTACGTACGTACATGTACGTTAAGCCTGGCCTAATATTGCAAAACACATCTTCATCCTGATCTATGTATGTGTCATAATCTGTGAACTCATGACTCGAGTCGCATGAAATACACTGCGTCGTCTTACGTGCACACTCCATATGTGTGCTCCACTAGTTACTCAAACACATATTGAGATAAACAGTCAGATAAAGGAGTGTTGAGTTCCAAACTAGTCAAATTCACACATTTCTCTTGATAAAAATTTATTTCTGAATTTTGCATTAATTTCCACATATACATATTCCTAACATTATGGAGGAGGTAGAGAAGGTATTCTTTTTAAAATTATAGTACTACACTGCTTCTAAACCTGTGAATTGAAGATTAAATCATAAAAAAAATAAAAATCATAAAATGTATTAATAATTTTTTATTGCTTAGAAAACGGAAGTTCAAGCAGAAGAACGTCGTGGAAGCACTCCAGTTCAAAAAATCATTGAAGACTTACTTACTAATCGCAGACTTACTACGACTCCAATTGAAATTGCAAGCAACAATTCCAAGAAATCTTCATCTTCTTACTCTTCGCACCCTGAATGGGCACAATGCAGTTTAAGGGCCGAGGAATTTCGAATGTGTAGCAGCTGGCAAAATACTTGAGTGTCTTCAATTTAAGACTAATTAAAGTTCCACAAGCAATATTTTAAATATTTTTTTTCATGGTTGGACACATTATGGAAATTATTCTATGAAATATTTAATAAATATTTATTTTATTTGCAATGTTAATTTTCGTTTTCACCTGTCAGTTTTTTTTGTTCCTGTCCACTTTCACACAAGAGCATTCAAAACAAGTATAAAAAATAATTCTGGGTCAAGTGTTGTTTGGTGCAGAATAGAATTTGCACATCAAAAATACATTGCAAAAATGTGGTTGCATTACATAATAGAGATAACCTTCAATGTAAATTGTGTATGTCGAACATAAGTGCGTTACGTTATCTATTTGTCTTGTGTAAATGCATTCTAAATTGATGAATCAATCCTAATGATGAATCAATTGAGATTTATTCTTATTGTTTTAGGAAATGTTGTGATTGTATGTTAATAAATGAAATCTGAATCTGAATCTGAATTCGAACAAGTGATGACTTATTTCCCTGTGTGGTGACAGGCCGGGTTTCCATTTCCATGTTATTTGCCAATTTCTGGAAACCCCGTTCCCGTGTGTGTCGCATGGACTAGGGTAAATACTTAAGGGCTATGCTCAAGGATTTACAGATGGTGACAGAATTTTTGTACTTACTGTGTCGTGTCGTACCACATTTACTACAGTGAAATTGTACAGATGAATAGCTAATTGATTTGAGGTGTACATATAATTATTTTGCAACGAATTTGTATGTGTGCATGTCACTGCATGTTTCTTTTTGTTGTAAATCCCTTACTTCAAATCAGTTGAATGAATACGTCGATATCAATGTATGTACCACGTATGTACCACGTATGTACATCTGTGCAAACTCAGTAGAATAAATTCGAAGTTATTATCCCGATCCACTTGAATGGGTAATAATTTTTGTGTTTCCTCTGTTAAATTAATTTTCCCAGCTGAGTATACGACGAAATTGTCAAATTACGTCAATCGTGAATCGTCAAACATGATTTGACAATCACAAACGAAGTAAAAATTGTTAACATTAAAGGATGTAGATCTCATGGTTTAGTGAAATTCAATGCAAATGCATGGAAACTTTGTGAATTTCTAGATCTGGGCTTTTTATTTTGGATTGAAATACACAAAATCACGCCACGCTCAGCACAGGATTTCAGGAAATGACGGAATAGTGAAACCACTTGAGAAAAAAGCCATGCCATGTCCAATTAACCAAACCATAAAAGCTAATTAGTAAATTCCATTTATTTATTATACAAAATTATCATACAGCAGTCATTAACAAACATCCCTTTTCGAAAATGTAGGCGTAATATTTCATTCATACTAATCCACCAATGAGAATCGTCATATTTTATGACCCATGAATTGAGCTAATATTTTATCTGAAAACTTTCTGTGACTCTCGTTTATCAGACATTTTGAGTTTGGACATAAACCTACAAAGAATTAACAAGTAAACATGAGCTACTAATACATATCCTCAAGCAATACACTATTCAGCATGCAGATACAAAATGTGCACAAGATTATCTTCATTCTTTCCATTGAATATCAAAATCATGTCCCGAATTTCTTGTAACATCACACGGTTTGACTTACCAGGGCAGGGCTTGCGGTTCACCCAAAAAAATTATTGTCCACCCTGTACTTATGTATATATAAGAAAATTTGTGCAAAATATGTCAATCATGCTTAGTTTGTAGGAATAATTTTCGAAATTGGCATTTTTCAACTTTTGATTATTTGATAGACTAGATCATCCAAAAAACTGGACCATTCGTGACACATTCCTTACTACACCACCAGCAAGTTTCCCGACACTTCTGGCTATTCCAGGACTCTCTGTTGTAGCTACTTGAGCAATCGGAGGAGCAGGGGCTTGTGTGACCACACTTTGAGCTTTGTACTGTTGTTGGGTACTTTCTTGTGGTCTCTTCTGACTTTCACTATGGAATGGAATTTCATGCCTCAGAGCTAATTCATTGTACGGAAGATTATTGCTTACAAGCCCTTCCTGAGGTCTCATCGTATTTCCAAGCTGCGGATAACTATTTGCTAATACTTGTAATGGTGTAATGGTTTTGAATGTTGTGTCTGTATTTCCAGACGTTGATTCTTTACCGTCTTTCGGCCAAAGAATTCTGACTTGAACTTCTGGAGCACCTGGTGGTATTGAAACTTTCTCTTCTGATTTTTTGCTCTTCTTACTCTTACACGCTTCTTCTTCTGCTGTATTGTCTTCCGGGGATTCATCTGCTTTAACCTTTTTTAATTTCTCACTTATATTTTTAGCTTTTTGAGATTTCTTCTCCTTCTCCTTCTCTTTCTCTTCTTTTTCAAGTTCAACCGTCGCATTCTCAAGTGTTGTATTTCCATCGACTTCATTTTTTCCCATGTCTCCATTTTTCTCAATCGTGGCCGCCTCGCTATCGTCCCCGTCACTGTCGGCTTGACTTTCAGCTGGAGTATCTTGTGACTCCATTTGTTGCTCATCTGCATCTTTTTTCTTATTTGATTTTGAAGATTTTTTCTTCTCAGGTTTTGGGCTACTGCTCCTTTTCACAACTTCAACTTTTGGTGTCTCCGGAGTGAAAAATATTTGACGGATATCAACAATGTCTGACGATAAAAGTCTTGGAGCGGGTGTTGTGGTTGTAATGCCAAAAATTCTGGAAAGGTACGTGAATGTCCCACTGGAAACTTGCCCATATTCTCCTGATTGTGTTCCATTCCCAGTACTGTTGTTTTCTTTGCTCAGGTCACCGGACTCCGATTCAGTCGGCTGTGGATCATTGTATTCATCTTTGGGTTTTCGTTTGAATACTTTTTTTGTTCTATAATTGTCTTTGTTCAATCCCATCGCATTACTTAAAGGGCCATTTCCTGAGTGGTTTGGGTTGTATTGCGCTGAGGCAGAGTTCTGGTTATATTGAGGGGATCCTAAATTCAGATTGTATTGAGCTGCGCCTAAATTCTGGTTATACTGAGCAGGTCCTGAATTTGGGTTGTATTGCATCGCCCCCGAATTCTGGTTGTATTGCATCGCCCCCGAATTCTGGTTGTATTGCATCACCCCTGAATTCGGGTTGTATTGTGTAGCCCCCGAATTCTGATTATATTGGGCTGCTCCCGAGTTATGATTATACTGTGGCATCACAGAGTTCTGATTGTATTGTGCTGGAGGAGCTGGACCAGTCTGCGGCTGTTTTCCGTCTTTGGGATACCACTGATGGTGTAGCATAGTTTCTTTGAATTCGACAGGGTATTTAATAACTTCAGTGGATAAATCTGGCATGGTATAATTTGCTCCTGTCTTTGATGGAATATACCCCTCTAAATCGGCTGGTTTAAACGGTGGAATTTCAATTTCAATTTTGAATGGTTTGGTTAACAAGTTTGCCGCTGGAGAAGGAGTCGTCGTTGATGACGGCAAAAATGTAGAACCGAATTGATTTTGGTAAGCTGGATTTCCAGGAGTGCTCGTATAATACGGCTGCGGCGGTCGCTGATAAAAGGGCGCACCCGGAGAGTGGGGATTCGGATATGGGCCCGGTAATCCTGCCCGGAATTGCTGAACAGTATTCATCGGAAATGCTGTTGGAAACGGTCGTGGACCAGTGAATGGAACATCTGGATGGGAAAAACTTCGTACTTGTGGTCTTTGTTGTAAATTTGTGTAAATCTGTTGCGTAGGATATTGCTGGAATGCGGGGCCTGAAGGTAGTGGTGTTCCTGTCTGACCGAAGTTGTTGACCGATGAGGCTGTTAAACCTCCTGGTCCAAATGTTGCTGCGGTTCGAGGTTGGACGTATTGTTGTTGGGCAAATTGCTGCGGATAGTTGTTAAATTGTTGAGGGTTGTTGTTAAATTGTTGAGGATTATTGTTAAATTGCTGAGGATTGTTGTTAAATTGTTGGGGATAGTTGTTAAATTGCTGTTGCAACGCGAACGGCCTGGTAGTTGTGGTCTCCTCTTGCTGCTGTTGAAATTTGACTGTTATTTCTTGTGGTTCTTGTGGAAATATTGAGTTCTGGGAAGACGGGGTTGACTGTGGTTTATTTCGAATATTGTCTTGAGGGCCTTGGGATTGAGATTGTGATCGAAATACGGGTGGATTTTCAGATCCCGGAGTTCTTTGTCCAGCGTTTTGGACAAAAACATTGATTGGGCCTTGTTGACCATTTGGAAAGAAATTTGATTGTCCAGGACTGGAAGTTGGTTGTTGAGCAACATTACTCTGTGGCAAACCGTTATAATTGCCCTGGAATGGTATAGAAGTTGGTGTCTGGAAATTATTAAATTGCTGGACATTTCCTTGTGGAAATTGTAATCCTGGTCTTCCGGGGGGTTGGTAATTGTAATTATAATTGGGTTGGAAAGTAGTCGGGCTTGCCGCTCCTTGCGGTATTGGCGCTAAAGGTCCAGCTTGGGCTTGGTTGTTGTATCTGAACGGTAAATTGGAGGGTTGTTGAATATTGTTCTTGTTACCATTTGGTGGGAATGAAATCGGTCTCAGAGTTCCTTGTTGTCGACCGGCTGGATTAAATTTGAATACCAAAGGGGCTGGTGTGACCTGTGGTGCTGCTGCCACAGTTGGATTTGGATTATCCTGAGGGAAAGAAAATTGTGATGGTACGACTTGTTGAAAATTGGGAGAGATTCCAATCTCAGGACGTATTGCTGAGGATAATTGAACTTGCTGTGAAAAATTATCCTGGTTATGCTTCCGTTTCCGCTTCCAACGGGGTTCTTCATTTGAATTTGTCTTTTGAATATCGATATTTTGTTGCTCCGCGGGTGCTGTTGCTGGGAAAATTGACCTTTGAGGAAACTTTGGGGAACTTCCTTCATTCTGATTATAATTTGCATTGAATTTTAACGGGTTTTCTGGCAGACCGGAATTTTGATGCCCTGCTGGAGCTGTTGCTGGAAAAATTGACTTTTGATTATGAGAGTTTGAACGAGACTGGCCAAATGATTTTTTAGAATACAAATTTTGGAATGATTCCTTAGTTTTGCTCTTGATGTGCGATTGAGGGTATTCATTGCCGCCTCCGGCCGTGACCGCGGGTTGGAAATTGGTATTTGGATTTTCCTTGCCTGTAACCTCTGGCGAGTATACAGAATTCGAGTGTTCGTTATATTGAGGTGGTGCGGCCAAGGCCAAAGGCGTACCAGGCTGCTCGTTCGTTCCCGTCTTGGGTGGGTATATCGAATTTGTAATCGAATTTAATTTCTCATTGGCTGTTGTCAAGTGCTGATATAAAATATTCGGGTTTTCACTGGTACTGGTCAAAGGTCTACGAAAATTCTGTGAAAAGAAATCCGATTTTGGACGATCTTTGGGATCAGTCGATGCTATATGCTCTGAGTTTATGGGTTCGGATGTGGCTAATGGTTGGTACAAATTATTTGGATATCCCGAATTGATCTGTTCATATGGTGTTGATAGAGGCGGTTGTGGATAAATCGAATTTGGCGATGCTGCCAATGGTTGGTTTTGGTTTTGGTACAATGTATTAGGACGTGCATTAGCCGTGGGTACGGGTGAGTAACCAAAATTGGCGTGTTCTTTGACTGGTGGCTGAGGATAAATATTATTTGGTGATGTACCCATGGATTGCTGCATAAAGCTACGGGTTGGCAGATTATTGAATGGATTTTGTGCTCTAGGATTAATTGGATGTTCAATGAATATTTGCTGTCGGTAAGATGCACTCTTCTCATCACCATATTCTCCAGTGTCCTTTGAAACATTGTCATCATTTTTAGTCTTGAACGGTTTAAGTCGAAAAACTTTTCTGATATTATTCCCAAGGCGGCGCCTCACTTTCGGCTTAGTCAGAACTGGAACGACTATCTCAGCTTCACTTTTGAGATCATCAGAATTGTGGAAAGAGTTGTTGCTTCCCTGTGGATCGGTGTCAAGAATTTTCGATGGGATTTCAAATCCAATTTTGAATAGTCTGAAATACATTTTAAAGGAAATGAGAATTTCGAAAAATTACCTGAACCAGTTCTTTGGATATTTTGTTCAAGAATTTTCATCAATACCGAACATATCTTTACCTCAAGAATTTGTTCGAAACTGATTATATGTATTCTTTCTATTGCTAAAAATTTCAAGGAACAATTTGACTAGAGAGTAGACTGTCATAATTGATTTCCTTACTCATGATTTATAGGTGGATCAAGAATTGAGTCATTATGTAATAGATCGGATACGCTCGCGTTCTGTTGTACTCCAACCAATGCATCGTCACCTTGTTCCAGGGGAATTTCCTGGAATGATTAAAAATTAATTGATAATGGACGACCTGAGTATTTAAAACTCCTCACGTACGTAAAGCGCACTCGAAATTATATTTTTACACACACACGTAACAAGGTTTAAGGTTTGTTGGAAACACAACAATTTATTCCACCCACCCAACAACCCTAACTAAAGACTTTCAAAAAAGTGATATATACATTCCATAGAGAACTTAATTTGGGAAAGAAATTGGATTTTTCATCTAAAAATTCTTGCACACCTCGTAGTACATGGACTCATACAACATACACAAACAGCTCAGGAGATTCTACCGGATTCGACATGACTTAGAATTCTCTACAAAATGTATATCTCACTTTTTTAAACTTGCTCCCAGACTTGGCTGTTGTAGTAGATCCACAAAAGGTTACGAAGCAGAGAAGTCTAAACAGTTTTCCTTTCCTTTGTGGGTGAACTTCGTTTCGGAAGTCCGAAATCGTATCATCGGGAAGGAAAATAAGAAACATTTTTCCACCGATTCTAAATAGTAGCAGAATCGTGTGCGATCTCACGAAAAGGAGTTTCTTCCTACGAAATTTTGAAAGGAATATTATTTGAAGGACATTGTGGTAATTGCAGATGTGAGTCAATTGCTTTCAAAATGTAATTAACTACAAATTACAAATTGCCTGAATTCATTATTTGTCAATAATTAATTACATACAATTACAATTACATGGCTTTATTTTGAGTAGCTGATTACAAATTACAAGTAAATTACTGTTTCGGTAAAAGCAATTAATTGCAATTAATTCTATTTTCAATTGCAATTAAATTCATCAGTACACGAAATGTAAAAAGTATATTTGATTTTCAAATCACAAAATACAATTACAAATTACATTATCCGAAATTTCCAATTAGAATTACACAGGACAAAATCTATAGTTACGAAATTACAGTTACAATTGTGTAATCGTAATGCATTAATTACAAATTACAAATGCTCTTTTTTGCAACGTACTTCGTAGACCTTCGGAAATTCTGATGTTCGCTCTATACAGCTGTACATAAAATTAGTTAACTATTTCCCAAAAATTTTTTGCCTACTACTGAGGGTAGATTTCATACCGTAATTCATAGAAACTGGACTTTAGAGCTAAGAAGCTTCAGAAGGGGTGCTTTTGTGTTGGGCTTGTTTAGTACGTTAAAATCTGAGGAATTAAATGATAAATCAATGTTTGCCTGCTTTTATCCAATATGCCTCTCTTTTATTGCATGCTAAAAGCCTTGAATATTTTAGAAGATTCTAAAATTTTTTGATTACCCCTTGAGATGTAGAATGACTAGAGATGAGAAGAATGAGGACGGAGTAGTAAAATTGGTCCATTTCCGCTCAGAATAAAAACAGAACTGAGGTTTGGGCCAATGTTACTTCCTCGAAGTTTAGTGACTAAATTCACTTTCCCTTAATACATAAAATAATGCATGGATCAAAATCACTAAATGCCTTGAACGAAACGACTCTCTAAAATGCATTATTGCAATTAAAATGACAAGTGTCAGTGTACTAGTCGCATAGTCCCTCGTACCGTACACTGCAAATTGTACGCGTCGCGTCAAACGCGCGGAAAATATACTGCATTCATGCAACTACAATGTCCTGTCCTGATCATTATTTAATCCCATAGAATTTTATATCACAATTATTGCTATCTAGGAAATTAAAAACACTCATATTATGCAAATGTGAATACTATGAGTGCGGCAGTTTGCATGACATGGCTTGGCCACGCTTCGTGGACACCTCCTCCGCTTCAAAACTTTTAAAGTGAATTTCTATTTATTTTTTTACGCTATGTTTATGTTATGATTTATGAGTGCAGTTTACTCCTACAAGGTAATCATTTCATCTCACACAACAATTCGCGCATGGAAAATCATATAAAACTTTTAGGTGAGTACTGAGTAGTGTTTGTGACTGTGCTACATTGATTGTCGTACATTCCAAGCACCAGGTATCTCAATTTTGACGTGACACCTTCAGTGATTACCTTGTGAGTGTTTATTTACTAAAAGGTGTGAAACATTTATATGAATGTAGCAGTGTACGATAGATATCGCATAAAAATGTAACAAAAACTAATAATTTTAAAGTCAATGTCCCCAGTTTGGGAGTAAAGGTGAATGTGGCTGTGGGATAAAGCTTAAAATAAGTTGACATTTGTCACTGTCACATTACAAGATTTTTATGTAAGAATAAGAGTACGAAGTAAAAGACTTTTCATGCTGTAACAATTAAGCTCATGCATACACGCACGCACAGGTTTATCCCCTGAACATGTATGATAAACCTGCTCGTAATTTACTAATACGTTATGCTGTAACTGTTTGGAGAAATTATAGAATTCCGTCACCCACTCCCACACTCAATTTATTTGAACGAGCTACAACATTACAATTCTTTTCGAAAAGGGATACTGGGTTATTTTGCTCGTTTAATGTGTAAATATTTCTACAAAATGTATATCTCAAGCTATCTCAAGTACATCATGGCTGGGAGTGTTAATAGAATCCGTGATATTCAGTTTGCTGGGAATCTTATGGCCGATCTAACGCACCATAGCCACTACTGGGAAATCCTATTTAATTTTCACTGAAGTATGGGTTCAAGACAAGACCCTTAGCGTAACCAGACTTTATTTTACTTCGCCATTCATTTGGGTCAACATTCGAATCTTTATTATACCGTGTGAATACAAAAATATGGCCAGATCCCTTCATAGATGGACTTATTGCAAAAGGTGGTCTCACAGACAGGGTCTCATGTTTTGTACCCGGTGACCGAGTATATCCCTTCTGGGAAGGAATAACATAATACCAATGCAGTAATGCAAAAGAAATTAACGTAAAAATACACCCGGGCGTTTAAGTAAAGTTTTGAACTTTATGATCCAGAGTCTATTCTATTCAGGCTCCGGCGTATTTTTAAAAGCTCTGATTTTAAAGTGGACAGATCTTCAGGCTCGGGGCCGGAAGAAGATTCCAAAACTGCAACGTACGCCTCTGTTAGTCGGAAGGATAAGTCTAAATCAAAATCCAAATCCATTAGTCCTGTTTTAAAATTTAGTTCGAGGGAAATGACTCCAAAGGATATGAAAGATTTTTCAACACTCCAGACAAGTTTGAGTGTCCGAAAATTCAGAGATGTGTTTGGAGGATTAGGTGATGGTGATGAAAATTCTAACGGAGACGGTCGGATCGAGTGGGAGTGCTCACAATGTACCTTAAAAAATCCTAAATTCGCTCGAAGATGTGAAATGTGCAATAATGTTTTCGTAAAATGAGGTCAACTGTGCTAATTTAAAGTTACCATATCGTACGCACATTAGGTCATAGGTCAAAATATACGCCCATGCCCGCCCTCGTCCTAATTTGTTTCACTTTTTTACTTGTATTATATTGCCGTTTGACTATGTGTAAAAATTAGTAGGCGACCGCTGCGCTGCCGCCGTAATTGTAATAATAAATTATTAATTACAAAAACTGAAACGAAATCTACTAATCAAAGATCACTTTAATTTCCAAAACGTCCACAGTTGTTCTCCCTAATATTAATTTTCACAATCATAAAATATGGATTTTCCATTTCAATGCTTTCCGGACCACGCAGATTTTAAATTCGGGTCCACCCTCTTAACTTATTCTTTCAAAAAAAATGTACTCAATTTACTTATTGTTAAACATTAAATTAATTAATTAATTAAACTTGTCTGCCTTTCTTTCTACTTTCTTGTACGTCACGTTGTAAATATTTATAAAATAAAATTAGATTTTTTTTAATATTTTCCATAATGTAAAACAATGAATGTTGACGAAAAACAAAACAAAACAAAAAAACACTTCTCAAAAAAATTTTAGAAAAAAAACACAATGATTTTTCTAACTTATAAACTATTTTCCCTCCTAATGTCTCACACCCTTACAGGAACCCAACGTTACTATACAGTACGACTATAGAATTTGCCTTTGCCAATTAATTTCACAGAGAGAAAACACAATTTTTTCAACACAAAAAAAAAAACTTTGTACACCCTAAATTCTAAGCATAAAAATGAGAAGTGATGAGATGACGGTTGAGTGGGAACTGGGGACTCTGAATGTCTCAGGAACTATTTTCTCGTCACGTTAATTACAACCATGCAAAGTTCCTTTCTTTTTCTTCCCTCTCCATCTCCATTTTAAATTACTGGGACATATTTTGTTGTTGACCAGGTAATGTAAATTGAGGTCGGAATGCAGCTAGGTTCATTCCAGCCAGAGAGGCTCCCTGATAGCTTGGTGGGAATTGCGATCCGATATTTCCTACGGGCAAAATAAATTAAATTATTTTCAAATCCTTATTAATCAAAACCAATATTTAGTACTTAAAATTTGATAAAGAAAAGAAACTCACCGGCAATCCCAGCAGCAGTGCTGGACGACGTACCACTCGTACTAGCCAATCGGGACAATATTTGTCGCTCAGACATTTGTAACCGTTGAGCTACAGGGGGGATTCGAGCCAGAGTAGCAGGAAGACGGCTCACGTCAGACTTCATGTCGGACAACAACTCTTCCAGTTGGTTCAAAACCTGAGTAATTTCAAATGAATATAATCGTTAACAATCGTCAAGTAAATTATCAATTAACGGCAAATAATTAAATGTCAAAATTTACCTTATGCAGAACAGCATTCGCAGGCTTGTTTCCAGCCAAGCTTTCCTTTGACAAATGCTGGTGGGACTCAGCCAAGCATTCAACTTCAGCAAAACGAGAGTTGAGGGCCATGGCTGGATGACTTGGATCTTGAGCCATGTTCAAATACGCAGCACGTCTCAGTTGTTCCTCAATGACCAAGGCTTGTTCAAGAAGCTGTAAGAAAATGAATCAGAATAACATTAACACACAATAAAAATACAAATTGTGTTTTTTTTATATTTAAAAGTACAATACCTTGAACCGACGAGCTAAAAACTTGTTCTTAATTTCCAAAAAGTTTCCCTTTCCAACATCCATTTTGAAAGGTTCATTGATAATAGCATAACGAGCATCATTTTGAATGTCTTGCCAACGACCATAGCCGTGGTTGACAATCCCAGCCAAAAGCCAGTAGTCATGTCGTCTGTGCCAAATCTCATATTCTCGTCCGGGTACCGCGGCCTTCTCTTCATTTTGCCAAAGCGTATGAAGCTCCGTGAAGCCACCGTCAGCGATATTAAACATAAACTTTCTTTTCTTTGCACTCCCGTCAGCCCCTTCAATTTTCTCTTTTTCCTTTTCCTTGTCTTTCTCCTTAACTTCATCCTTTACTTTAAGACTGAGGGGCTTTTCTTCCTTGTCCTCATCCTCCTTCTCTTTTTCCGCCGGGGTTTCTACCTTCACTTCCTTTTCTTTCTCCGACACTTTTTCCTTCTCTTCAACTTTCTCCTCTTCTTTCTTGACTGTGTCAGTTTTCTCCTTTTCTTTCTCTTTGGGCATTACTAAATTCTCTGCTTCCGGAGCTTCTGGTGTTATTTTTTCTTCCTTCTTCTCATCCACTTCCATGGGTTCTTCGACCGGCTTGTCTACGTCTTTCTCTTTTTCCTTCTCCTTTTCTTTCTCTTTCTCCGATGTCTCCTCCACGTCCATTTTGGCGTCAGAAATAGACAAATTTGAGGCTGAGGCTGACGTTCCTTCAACAGAGGATTTGTCCTCTGTCTCTTTCTCAGTATCCTCTTTTGAATTTGATGGACTTGAAGGTCTGCTGTTGGTTTTGACGCTGGGCGCGGCTGAGCTGTCTTCCTTCTTCTCCAGGTCAATTGGAGCATCTGGATCAACAACTGCAGCAGCTGCTGCTGCTGCGGCGGCGGCAGCATCTTCAATAGCCTTTTGAGCCGCAGCAGCTTCAGCGGCGGCCGCTGCAATTTTAGCAGCTTCCGCAGCGGCGGCCTTAGCCGCTGCATGTTCCGCGGCTTGCTTGGCCAAAAGATGCTCAATATATTCTGGCATACTGTAAAGCCCATTTGTTCCTTCAAACTCTTGGATTTTCTTTCGGATTAGGGACATGACACCAAGTCGGGTGAGAACATGTTGACGAGAAAGACCTTCCCGTGGAACTCCATCTGCAAACGTTTCTGAATTGTCTGCCCCAGGTTCACACAAATGGCGCATAAATAGAGAGACGTATGCCTTGAAACATTTTTCGGATTTTCCACGTAAATCTCGGACCAACCTGTAATGACAAAATAATAGAAAATTTTAACTTCACGTCTTACTACTAATTACCATACTATTCACGACTTCATTTCCTAATAAAACGTACCACTGAGTGTTGAATGCATCTTGCGGTGGCATTCCGTATCGCATGATCGCGTTGAGGAAAGCTTTTCTCTGTCTTGCGTTGAAACCCAAAACCTGTATAAACAATACCAATTCAATCAATGTGTTATTTTAATCATCCACATGCTCTTAAACCAGAAGAACGCAACGCAGGCCGTCGAAGTGTAATGTTAGAGCAAACCTTTAACAAATTGAATTAAACTTGAGTTTCGATCTGTCCTAAATTAGCTCTATTTTATTTTACGTTTGACCTGGCAGTTGATACTTATACTTCACAGTACCAACATTGGAACAAACGACTTTAGTTTATTAATTCTAAACCTGAAAGCTATGGTACTATTTTTCTGACACTCACCTCGATATTTCCGCCCACTCGAGCCAACAATGGTGGCAAAGGACGATCTTTCTCCTCTCGCCGGTCCAAACCTCGCCTCCGCCGTCCACGGATACCTCCCTCTGCTGTAAATTTAAGTAATTTCATCGTAAGACGTCATTGTAACTTTCGCAATAATTGGTTTTTCCTAATACGATAACGATAATAATTAATTCTTACGATCATTCTTCTCATCGAAGTCGTCATCTTCCCTGTCATCGTCGGATGGAGCCGAGAAGTCAGAGTTATAGTCAGACACGTTGTCTTGCCAAGACTGATCATCACGTCCATCATTGGCATCGTTATAATTAACTTGTTTCCTCACACGTTTCCCCTTTCCGAGAGATCGAGCCAGATCTTCCTGTTGTTGTTCGTAATGATGTCGCAAAAGTTTTTCCCAATATGCGGGATCCGTATTTTCAGCCTCTTGTTTAATGATCTCTGTGTCAACATCTTCTTCCTGTAAATTATTAAGAGAATCATAAATTAATATGATGAAGGATTGTTTGATATGTTGTACTATAAAAGAGGAACACTTACTTCGTCCCCTTCCTTTGTGACATAACTCGCCACTTTAAATGAAGACAGATATTCATTGGCCCAATTTTCTTTCTGCTCAATCCCTTCTTTCGATCTATCCAAAAGATCACGAATCGCTTCATCAGAGTAATGAATAGCCATTGCTGACTCTTCACCTTGCTGTTCTTCTTTGAACAATTCTTCTGTCCCAAAACGAATGATGTCATCCAATTCTTGTTTTGAGAAATTCCCTCCTTTTCCCATCCCAGGTCGAACGACCAAATGGGTCAACATCATTTTCTTTTTAGCTACTTGTGTGACTCGTTCCTCTACAGAGTTTCTTGTCACAAATCGGTAAATCATGACCTTGTTCGACTGACCGATTCGATGGGCTCGAGAAAATGCTTGAATATCATTGTGTGGATTCCAATCAGAATCAAAAATGATGACCTAAAATTACAGATAAATAAAAGATTAATACTAATTACTTAAACAGTTTACAGACTGTGTCTGTCAAATTAGTATAATTATTACCGTGTCCGCCGTGGCCAAATTAATTCCCAAACCTCCGGATCTATGAGAAAAGAAATAGACAGTTTTTTAACCTTTGAATTCAACATAGTGAAAAGCACAAGTAAAAATATAAATAACTACGAACCTTGTTGAGAGAAGGAAAACAGATTGCAGAGCTCCTGGTGCATTAAATCTATCAATAGCATCCTGTCGGAGTTGTCCAGTAATCCCACCATCAATTCTTTCATATTTATAACCTTCTCCTTCAAGAAAATCTTCCAGAATGTCTAAAACTTTTGTCATTTGAGAGAAAATTAAGGAGCGATGACCCTGTTCCTTGAGAATGCGAAGCATCTTTTGTAAAATAACTAGTTTTCCAGATGCTTTCGTCAATGCATTGACTTCGTACAATCCGCTTGGAAGTACAGGGGCTTCCATACTGGCAGTTGAAAATAGGTATGGATGATTACAACATTTCTTCAAGTCCATCATTATATTCAACAAAGAAACCTGAAAATTGAAATCAAATCAAAATAAGTCGAATGCATTGTTTGAATCGGCATTTCTAATAAAAAAAATCATTGATGCTTGTTGTTCGTCTCATCCTCTCCTGCTTCTGCTTGAGTCACTTGAGTGGCTATTAAACCTAACATGACATAAATTGGACAATGAATCTCACCTGATGTCCACCCGTTCTCGAGTTCAAGGCTTCAAAATTTCGTGTTAAAATGAATTTGTAGTACTTCTTCTGCATTGGTGACAACTCCACTCGAATGATGAATTCAGATTTGGATGGCATACTCTGCGAATATATAATTAACAGTATGTTATTTTAGCAGGTTGTTGAATTTCCCGAACAATGTACAAATTCAAATTCAATAGGAATTAATTTGACTATATAATTATTCGACTAGAATTAGAAATATTTTTTGTAATGTTGTTTGAAATACCTTAAGCACATCCGCCTTCAATCGACGCAACATGTGAGGACCAAGCATGTCATGAAGTTTCTTGACTTGATCCTCTTTGTTGATATCTTGGAATTCATTTTGGAAAGCTCCCATGTCATTGAACTTTTCAGGACTTAAGAAATTGAGGAGATGAAACAATTCCTCTAAATTGTTCTGTAAAGGCGTTCCAGTCAACAATAGTTTGTACTGAATTTGGTAGTTGTTCAATATCCGGAAAAACTGAAATGAAATAGAAGCGGTTATTTCATAAGAGCAAATCTTTACTCAAAACAACAAATACCTAATTTTTCGTCACTGATCCTTTACATACCTTAGATTGGTTGTTCTTGAGACGATGAGCCTCATCCACAACCAAAACTGCCCAATCAATAGATCCCAAACAAGCCGCGTCGATCGAAATCAACTCATAAGATGTTAATAAAACGTGGAATTTGACTGAACCCCTGAGTTTCGATGCTTTCTGACCACCTCGAGTAGCCCCTTCTTCGAACGATAATTCATTTTCTCTCACTACAATTCTGCAATCTTTATCCCCAGTGTATGTCACGACATAAAATTCTGGTGCCCACATCTCAAACTCTCGCTCCCAATTGATGATAGTAGAAAGTGGGGCGCTCACCTATTCCATTCAAAAATGAATTTCAATTATGTATAACTTGCAGCTTTCAAATGCTAGAGACTTTGAAAAAATAATATTTTACCAAGAATGGTCCACGGCAGTGCCCTTCCGTGTACAAAGAGTAGAGGAATGTAATGGTTTGAATTGTTTTACCCAAACCCATCTCATCTAAAAATAGAAAATATATAGTGATTTAAATGCGGAATCTACGAAGAAAGTAAATCTTCCGAAAATAAAAACGACAGAAAATTATAAAAAATTTACCAGCCAAAATTGTATCAATTCCTTGACCCCATGAGTAACGCAACCAATTGAGACCTTCGATTTGATAGTCATGAAGTGCCAATCCACTCTCTGTGTCAACAAATCCAGGTTGCTTATCAAACTTTTTCTTCAAATCCGACATTGGTTTATCAGGTGGAGGAGTATAGTGTTTGCTAAAATCAAATGCAAAATTGTCAACACTGAAGGCTACTTAAGGTGTATTCGCTGATGCTGATACTATTCTAGATTTCACACTTACAAATTAAAGTCATCGTCTCCTCGTCTCTTGGACTTGCCCTTTTTGTCCTTCTTCTTTCCAAGACCGGGATCTCCAAGCACAATGGCTCGCATTTCCTAAGAAAAAAAAACAGAGTTAGATAGTAATGTAAATGAAAACTCCAAAAATGTCTACAATCGCAATAGGAGTAACGAGTAAGAATTAAAAGTATTCCTACATGATATTTCTCAATTGATTCCTTTAGGGCTGGAATTTCGGCATCTTCGTCTTCCCAAGAAGACTGGTCATAAGCTAACTCTCTCCATTTGACCAAATATTGGTTCCTTCCGTCTCTGAAGGCTCGGTGGTTGATGATACGTTGAATGAGAAGCCAGTCCGGACGAACACCGTACCGATAAAATCGCTCTTCCAATGGGTCTATCTCGACGCCTTCTTTCTTATGCTTCCGTCTTCGATCCATTTGATCTTCTTCGTCAAACTTGGGCGGTTCTTCCATGTCAAATTTGCGGAAATAAGCCCGAAGCATACTTGGATGAAATACGTCCATTTGAAGTTCACTGATCCAAGAGCAATGCCAGTAAGACAAACCAAGCCAATGGACGAAAAATTCCCTTTGAGGTTTTGCACGGAATTTTCTCTCCTCTGGACTCAAGGCTGCCAATTCTGCCTTTGTTTCTTTTGGTTCTGCCCAACGCCAAGTCAAAATACGTGTTACTTTTCCAGGCAACGGTTCACACTACAAAGAGTAAAAATTGATGGTAAGAAAATGGACAAACATTTATTTCTTTTCACTTCCATAAATTCCAAATAAATTTACCGAACAGCGTGGGCATCTCCAATCCCCATCAGGAATCTCTTTGAGAGGTGGATTTAGACAGAACGTGTGATAAGCAGATGGACAGGAGTCACAACAAAGCAATTCTCCACCATCCTTACAGAGACGACAAAACTCATTGTGTTCGTCTTCTTCCTCTGGATCATTTCCGCCTTCACTCTCACAATGAGGACAAGACCATTTTCCTTCTGGAGCTTCTTCCAATTCAGGTTCAAGACAGACCAAATGATATGCCCTTGGACAGGTGTCACACAAAATGATCTCTCCGCCTTGTTGGCAAACTTCGCAATAGTCCTGATGATCGGTCTGCTACTCGATTCGAAACAAATCCACGATTAAATAAATATCAACACAACTAAACGCTATCGGGCTTGAAACAAGAAGTTCATAATTTGATTTTCTCATCAATTGTCAAGTTTCAGCCCCAGTCAAATTGAAACTGAAATAAATAGAATGGATACCTCTTCGTCATCTTTTCCGCCTGGAAATTTGGAAGTTGTTTTTGTCTTCTTCTTTTTCTTATATTTTGATCCAATCTTGGTTTTAGCTTTTTTCCTGGGCACAACAGCACTGGATGGCCCGGGCACCTCCTCGTCCTTTGAAACATCCTCTGCCTCTTTCAGCATTTGCTCAAATTCGGCATCGGAATCTTTTTCAGAAGCGGACACACCTTCCTCATCCTAAGGAAACCAGTAAAATCAGTTATTTTTTGTTAAATACCCTCCCTATTAATTGAACATCTAGCATAATTATTACAGGGGAGAAGTAAATAGAAAACATCCATATCCATTTAAACCTCGACTTCGACTTATAATTTGTTAGTATACTGGAGAGGTAAAAAAAACCATTAGGAAAAAAACCATGCCAAGTTGTCTAAAAACCCCTCCGCAAGGCCGGGGAATCGAAACCGGCGAACCCCAACCCCATTACAGCGAAATGGCAGCGCAGAGGGGCAGTCCTTTAGCTCTATGCTGTGACAGGAAAACCCTCACCGTAATCAGTCATTAAGAATTCCAAGTGTTTGAAATCGTATTCACAAAAATAATACTTGTCAATATATTGAAGAGCTAAGTCCAAATAATGGGTACAAGTCAGACTTACTGAGCTTCCTCGCTTTCGTTTGCCGATTTTTATTTTCAGTGTCGGGACTTTGCTCTTGGACTTTCCTGCAGATGTCCGACCTTTCCGACTACTGTTCCTGTTACTTCGTTTCTTCGAAGATGATTTACTATCTTCGTCGTCATCGTCCTCAATCGAGTCTTCGGCTAGTGACTGGGCTTGACTTTGTGTTTGTCTAGGAGTCTTCTTTTCGTCCTCGGGGTCTTGAAGATTCGGGTTCTCCGAACAAAATTCACGCCATTTTGCAGCCACGAGCATCATAAGTTTTGACATTGGAACCTAAATCATATTTCAAATGCAAGTTATAGATACAATTGACTTTGTGTTGTGAAGCAAATGTCAGAATTAAGGTTTCGATGAAATAATTAAACCTGCAAGCAGACTAGCAATTGAAAAAAGAAAATGTGAAATTAGTAGAATACACACCTTAGGGTTGTCCTTCTGAAGCTGAGGACGAATTTGTTGCTGATACTGCTTGTAGGTAATTAATGTTGCGTAATCTGCCTCGCTGTAACTAATGTGTACGTCTTGAAGTCCAAATGTTTCACACACTTCATCCACAGATGGTAAATTACCTAGAAAAAAAATTATTCATTATTCAGATTGTCTTATTTTCTTACATAAATGATAGTGCTCGTCACAAATTATCAACCTTTTTGTTTTTATTAAGAGAAACTAAATTCGACTTACTGTTGCTAGTTTGCTGTGGAGTATCGGGATTCGACCTGGGTGTTTTAACACGCTTGCTAGTTCGTTTTGCAGACCCATAATCGGAGTCTTCCTTTGAAGCCTCGTCTCCAACACTTCCAACTGGTGCGCTTAATTCCACACTCTCTTCCTCACTTTGTCCGGGTGGTTCAACGGATGCAGCCTTCTTCTTTTTCTTTTTTCTCTTTTCTTTCTTTCCTTCACCTTTGGTTCGTCGCTTCTTACTCATTTTCTTCTTCTTTTTCGTCGTTTCTTCTTCGTATTCATCATCACCATCAGGCTATTACAAAATACAAACACAAATTAGCATGCGTTAAGTTTTCGAATAATGCTATGCAATTTGTAACTATACTTACTGGAACTGGGACATCAGAACCGTCCGAGTTTCCTAGATCATCTATAATTTTAGAAATATTCAGAGAATCCTTCGTCTCATCACCTTCAATGCCTTCTTGGTCTTCGTCTTCTGCTCAAAGAAATACAATACAGTTAGGATTAGTATTTTTACTTCTTTGACAATACACATCATCTTTCGTTTTGCTAATAAAACCGAATCACGCATAAATCTCATTTCTTTGCAAATACACGAAAACTCTTGAAAGTTTGCAATAAACCAACCGGCTGTTTGAAAACATTTACAGCAATAACAATTCTAAGATTCAACTATTCAACTTAATCAATTGAAGGTTGGAGTGGCGAATTGAAAGAATGAACGAAAAGGTCACGGAACGAATACTGGGGTGGAAATAGTTCAGCCTTACCTCTTCCCGAACCATTCATTAGAGTTTTAAAAGTATAGAATGCAAGTTTATAAGAATCAAATCCAACGACAACTCTTCAAAACTGAATTCTTCGGAATGTTCTAGTAAGTCTATTACAAGAACGTCGAACCGCTAACATTCTAAGGAAAGTTCTAGTAGTAATAAATCCAAGCCGACAATTATTCCGTGACCCCTGACTATGACCTTGACCTCCGGTTGCCGGTCTTGGTGGATTATGAGTCACAACAAATGCGATGCCCAAAATTTTCCATAACTAAGCTTCGTTACGGTCTATGGATTGCGACTTGGAATTTAGAAAACTTTCCATCCACTTCTAATGTTCAAAGAATTAAGAATCTATGACTCAACCTTCAAAATCAACCAAACTAAGCACTGAAAATTGACGAAGAATGAGTCATGTCCTCAAGTCATGTTATTATGTCTTGTCATATTTTTTTCAGTCTTTCTTTCTTTCATAAAAATTCACAATACATTAACATTCATTTCATTCAATCAACCGGCGGGAGAAAAATAAATGTCAATACTCACTACAACTACAAAACAACCATAAAAACATAAAAATTAATAAGATGAACTTTGAACTTACCAAGAAGAGAGTCATTTTCAGGGTCGGAAGACATTTTTGTCCAAGAACGGCGGGTGACCGGCGGGACTTCACTTCACTTCAATCACTTGTCACTTTTCTTTATGTTACGTACGTGTATAGTCAGATGTCCTATGTTATGATGAAGACGAAGTTGACAAGTGGCGGGATGAAGAATTTTGGGCCCTTGTCGTCGGGTCGTCCGTCCGTCACTGATTTGTGGCGGTATCGGCGGTATTTTGATAAAATGGCTTCGGCGGGTTCAGTCAGAGTCAGAGGAGGGCTCTATTGTGTTTGGACAGTGGAGGTGAAGTGGCGGCGGTGGTGGATGGTGGGGCCGGCCAAAAAGAAGGGGCGGGGTAACTCCCCACCCACCCCACTCTCCTTCCCTATGTTTCTGTGTCTGTGACATAGAGTGTGTATGCAGAGCCGTAACTAGCTTCGGACCGGCCTGTCGATACAGTGGACTCTCTATATACCGAACTCGAAAAATGTACCAAAATGTGTCCAACAAAGAGAAGGTTTAATATATACAGAGAGTGGAATAACAAAGAAGTGTATATTTCTTGGGTCCTGACATTCTGGTCGTTATAGAGAAGTGTACGATATAGAGGAGGTTGATATCCACTTACTAATTGTAAGATCGGATCGGCCCATCATATTTTTCCCCTGATTATAAATATTGATACTCACTCTGATGAAAAAGCAAAGCGTTCATTGGACTGCATACATTTGATGTAACATGGCTAAGGCTGACGATGGTAACAGTGGAGTGAATATTCAGTCAATGAGATTTTGTCATAATCAAGACAATCTGGCCAAATTTTTTTTAAGATTCAGCAAATCTGGGTAAACGGTCTGGCGTAAATCAAGCTCTCCTTGAGTCCTCGGAGGGCCGACTGTAGTATTTCCTAAACAACTTGACTACAATCTCACTTGGCCTCAAAATTTTGTGGAATTTTACTTAAGGGTTTAGCGTTTACGGAATTACGTAGGGCGTTTTTAAGTAAATTTTACCAGTTCAAATGGCCACCCTATTGTTGCGTTGGGCCTGGACACTTCGTAATTAAAATTAGTGACTAAATACACCCACTTACTCGCAAAGCGAATACCAATATTTGATAAAGGCGCCAGATTTATCAGATTTAGGCCCACACTGTTGAAAACAGAAAGTGGGCCGTTGAGGATTTATTTGAGGTCAACTGACTCTATTGCAAGAATTACGGAGTCTAAAAATTCGAAGTACTTAGAAATAAACCAGCTTTTTAGTGCTTGAGCAAATCTGTACCGGCCTTCGGCCTGCGAGCAATTTTCACCCCTCGACATCCTAGTTACGGCTCTGTGTGTTAGATTGTAGATGCGTAAGCCGACCCCCGAGCCATCCAGTCCATTCACTCTCATTTACATTACATTCAAAAATGTAATGAACGTACACGAGAAAACGGCACTCGCACTCGCAATGGCACAGACGGGGTCTCTAAATTGCACTTTATAAATCATCTAGGGTGTATCGCGAATAAACACAAAGTTTAATTCCCCCCCAATTCGCAATATCACAAATCAAATAATGAGATGAACCAATGGAGTAGTGACAGAACCATTAATAAAGCCAGAATAGTGGGGGATAGATGGCTGGCTACAATAGTAACTTCCAATAGTGGCCCGGGTAGAATGCTTTATGTTACTAACTAAAAAAAATTCTTCTCTTCTAATACAACATTATCATTTTTTAGAAAATCCCATTATTTTTTGAAAACCAAACCTGATTCCTGTAAACATTAATTTATTCCTACTCTTCTGGTGCGTAATCGACACATTCGCCCGATATGTGGTAGTGATAGTTGGTTGGATGGTTTTTCTCTGCACTCACCTCACCTCCCTCTTTAACACTGGGCTGCAGGTCTGTAACACAAACACAGTGTGTTGAAAGAATGGTGCTTGATATGCAATAATGCGGGTATTTCTGTGTACTGTGGGATGGATTTTAGAAACCAACTCTGAATATCTTTTAATTGGACTGTATTTACTAATACATACCACTGCACTGTGTCATTCGTAAGAAAGAAAACTTTGAAAACAATGACTTCAGAGTTCAGACTGCATGTGCGTTTTACTTTTGTAGGCGAATCACCTTGGCTTTATTTTCTCAGGATACACCCTGTCTATGTTCATGTGCGAATTGTCGAATGTCGCGCCGTCGGAATTTCAGAGGAACAAAAAAAATGAATGCAAAAATTCTGTGGCTAGTGTGCGTGTGCGTCGACCAGTTTGAGCGTCGCGTCGGACAGAACCAATGCTACGCATCGGCCATGATGGACGAAGCGACTTTTCGTCGTTCTGCGCGTATAATCGCGCAGGAAAAAGTGACGTCATGAATAATTCTGTGAAAAATGAAGGTCAATGACCCCGACTGGTAAAGCAGCGCAGGATCGGTCAGCACCCATGCGCAAGCGAACACTCGTATACTTCGTTTTTCTTTGTATCTCATTTTCGTCTTTACGATTTAGTCAGTTGATTCAGTTTCTCTTTGTCGAGTTCACAGTTTTTGCTCTAGTTTCGTTTTTTTGAAAATTAATTTAATTTTCGAAGAAATAAAAATGTATACTCTACGATCAAGACCAGCCTCAATGGTGTACATCGAAGACGACGACGACGAAGACACTTCGTCACAGACGACAACGACGACCACCACGACCACCGCGACGGCCACGACGTCCCAGATGTCAACATCCCAAGAAATTGAGATTGACGATGACAACAACTACAACTACAGTCCAAACTTTAATTCGAGTCCAATGGAAATAGTTGAAGGTGGCAAGAAATTCTATCAACGGAGATGCAGAGGCGGAGGTTCAAGAACAAGTATTTCTCAAGTAGAAAGAGAGATTTTGATTGAAATTGTTTCAAGACACAAGAATTTGAGTCCGAACACACCGCACAAAACGGGTCTTCAATTACGGAGAGAGTCTTGGGAAAAAATTGCAGAGGAATTTTATCAACGCCCTGAAGTCACTACTAGGAGATCCATTGAAGCTTTAAAAACTTGTTGGAATTCTAGAAAAGCCTTTGAGAAGAAAGCTAGAAGATACAAAATTGTAGTTCAACCTGGAAGAACAAGAAATTCTGGGATAGAAGTTCAAGTTGATAGCAGTTATGCTATTAGGGTAATTAAATATAAATTAATTCCTGACATATCATATCCGAAGTGTCCACGACATCAGTGGGACCCAGTCAAGTGAGTTTTTAAAAATGGATGTCAGGTCATCCTTTGGGAAGTCAAATATTTTACCATTGTATTCTTGGTTACATTCTAGCAAAATTTTCACCCGGAAGACACAGAAGTATACACGGGACAAGACAATCCGCCTATGTGTAGATTTCCATTGAATGTACTTAACGATTTTGTTGGAGACCCATTAAGACCAATGCGACAAATTGGTAATCAAACTTTAAACTTGAGAATCAAAACTTGGTTATTTGAAATCAATTAATTCTTAACTTTTTCTTTTAGTTATCGCTCAAGCCTTGCCAAATCCGAATGCGTATACGAATGGAAATACAATATATTATTATCAAAGAAAGAAGACCCCATTATTGTCTCCATTTAGAAGTAAGTTACATTTTTATCATTTCGTTAGTTAAAGTCGAGACTTGAGATAAAAATCACTGAATTTGATAGAGTATTTTGGTTTTCCATTCCAATAGATCGTTCTCGGTGTACACATAAAAGCCATGCACAAGTGACGAAAGTGACGGTGACGAACGAAGCAATAAAACCAAAGAAAAATGAAGCGGAAAAAACTGTTGAGAATCCTGTAGAGCAAAAACGATATCAATTATTCCTCAAAGCCCAAAAAGACTTACAATATTTAAAGGGACAAATGCATAATGTGAAAGCAGTGTACACACAAAGAAAATCAAATTCCAACTCATCTTCACAAAGCAGTAACTAATCTTAGTAAATATTCAAATTAATTCTCATTATACAGAAAATACGGATCAACCTGAATTGATTGGATTTAAGTTGGCAATAGAATTAAAAATTCCGTACGAGTATTAAATACATAATATACAGAAACAGGTTTTTCGTTTATGGTTGTATTTTATTTATCTTTCTCTTCACATTGGAATTTTTGTTTTATTTTCTTGTGAAACGGATATAAGATGTAATGCTTTATAAATACAAAATATGACGACGATAACCGTACAAAACCGTATTATTAATGAATTTTGACAATGCAATTTGCATTCTTTTTAATTATGGTTACGATTTACGATATAGGAGGAATACAATACAGTAATAGTTAGAGTTTGAGTTTTCAAGAAAACCCACAGATGCAATGCAACTTGCAACACATAAACAGTCTGAACTTTGCAATTTCATCCCTCTTCTAAATAAATCTTAAATTAATTAATTACTTCCTTCAAGTCTCAAACGATAGCAAAAAATTTGAAATTTTGTGACAAATACATATGAATCTGAAATTTCTAGCTCATTGATCGTTGACACTCGTAAGTTCTACTACTCTACTACAAACTACGTGAAATTAAATTAATGTAAAGATTAGAAACAATAATACAGATAATAATACAAACTGTTATAACTAAACAACATAAAAACTCATCTCAAATGAGCCTGAATGCCCAGTTTGACTTTTTTCTCATTTTCGTAAACCCAACATTGCCTGAGAGGTTTAAGATGGGACTCCCATTCTTTCGTATATAAAAAGTAATATAGTTAGTGTTTGACTCAGTTCTTTTTGTAGATACTGGCAAATCATAACTATTTAATAGGTAAGACTTGGTTTTTTGACGTTTTCAGTTTCATGTAATTTTCTAAACATGAAGAACTGACATTATTTTTGGAAGATAACAGTCTTAACTTTTGGCAGAAATATGCAATACCCAAAAACCGGTACTCCACCCACCACCATTGACAGAATTCTTTCCTACTTCCTTTGCTTTTTGCATGAGAACACATGCACCCTAATTTTATCAAAAATGAAAGTATAACAATATTAAACGAAGTATTTTGAGGAATAGTATGAGTAAAAAAAGTACAATTTAAAGGACCGGGTCAATATTAAATTCCGTGCCATTAAGGTCTAATTACTAGGACTCAAAATTAAGGTATCAGTTCAAATACAAAAAAAATGAAGTATAAAGTGTAATATTTAAATTAGAGATTAGCCGAAATTTTCAAAGTGATGAATGAAGTACGGCAGTTTTCTTCCTTTGTTCACTTCTTCACATGAAGACATGATGCTCTTCGTTAGTGGTCGAGGCCCACAACTGAAAACCCCAATTTTACTCACATAACTGTGTTTCTTTTGAACGAATTTAAGAAACGCTGTCATGTCTGGTCGTCCAAAATGATTGATTGCCTTCAATCCTGTGAACATACTCTTCTTCGATAACCTCTGGAAATGGTTTTCGCAAATGTACTGAAAAATAAAGTCCAAAATATGGGAACTAATTAGTTAAATCATCAAATTGACAAACTAGAATATTAAACAAGGCGTCATGTCTGGTAAAAAATGTATAGCGTTCCGTAGTGTACAGGGCGGCCCAAAATACCGGATTCTTAAAAAACGGTTATTTTTGGGTCACTATGTACACTAGGCCAAAAGGCGTACCACTCGCTTGTTTGAAAACCACGAGAAAGTTTATAATCTCAACGTGTCTTACAAAACACGGATATTTTCAAATTAGCATATTTATTGAAAAGTTTTCAAGCTATTCAGTAATTCTAAACAATATATGGAACCAACTTTTAGTAGATAAACGCTTTTTTAGATTAGATAGAAAATTGTGGAAAGTCGTATTTCTTCCCAGTCTCAATTTTGATAGAAGAAATTTGCGATTCCAAAACATATACGGTAGAGTCTAAAGTCTTCAATATAGATGCTTGACTGAAATGTGTACTTCCGTGTTGGCCAAACTGAGCTAATTATATTAAATTCGGATTTTACATGATTAATTTAGAGTAGGAAGAGGGAACAAGTAGTATTTATTGTCTAGTCTGTCATAAAGTTGATCGATTAGAAATTATCGAGAGAACTTGATAAGAAAATAGGAACATCAAAAAACACTCTTTGGCTTCACAGCGCGAACCGGTTGTTGTCTTGTTGTCCTTGGCCGCTTTGTACAGTAGTAGTTAAGTAAAGAGTATGGATGTATAGGAATGCACGTTTAAAAGAAGGACACATTATTGTAGTAGTCTTGTGACGAACCACTACCTCAGAGACTATTTGCCATTTATTTGCTAGAGAAGAAATATGCAAATATTTGGTGCTAATGTCATTTTATCGTGCGAAACAAGGTAGGGTGGTAAAGAAGCTTGCTTGCTGCTTCTACTTAGTCTGCGTGTACATAATTGTATAAGGTGCAGAGTTCTTTCTGATTTAAAGTTATACAGATACACGTACCAGCATTGTTGTTCTCAAGTCAAACTTATGAAAGAACTGCGTAATGAAAATATGAATCTCCAACACATTCGTAACGTCTTTCTTCTCAACGTCTCGTAAAACGTCAATGAACCATTCAAAGTGACGATGAGATGGACATATCCAAAGGAAATACACCTGCGTGTCAAAAAAATGTGTGTTAATTAGTTAATTACATTATACACAAAAATATATATTTGAAGTACATACAACAAAACCTCTACATAACGATAGCAAAGAACCAAAATAGGCTTCATAATATCCATGCATCGTTATATAGAGGTTCTCCTGAGGTTTTAATTTTATTGCATACCTTTTTACACGCCACCCCTGAATACCGATTTGTTGAAGTCCCAAAGACTAAATCGTTTAGAATTGATGCATAAGGCGTCACACCAATTCCACCGCCAACCATTACCGCCACCTCAAATTTGTACCAATCTTGGTTTCCGCCACCGAATGGGCCCTCCAGTCTTATCTGTAAACAATATTTGAAGTTATTTTTATAACTCCCTTTCAAGTATTGACGATTTGGACAATAAACATTCGTAATAGAACTACTAACCTTAGGACTATCCTCTTCCGGATTAAAGTTACAAGGATCAAAATAATTTCTTAATTTCCAAGTCCAAGGTCCTATAATAAAAATGAATTAATAACCTTACGTAATTATACAACAATTAATAAATTAAACCAAACCAAAAACGTAACGTACCTTGTGCCTTGATATGGCATGAGAGGAAATTCTCATGAGGAGCTGATGTCAATGTAAATGAATGGAATTCATGTGGGCGAAAAGATGTACAAGCGAGTCGTACCCATTGCCCTGATAAATACTTGAAATTTGGTGGACGATAAAATTTAATTTTGATCACATCTGATGGTAATAATTCTCTGTCAATAATGTCCAACTCCATATATTTTGTTCTAAGTGACACAACTTTGTCCAATACGAAGATTGTACCAGGGCCAATGAGAAACATCCAAAATCTTGGGGCTCCAGTGAGTCTTGCCAATCCATGAATCAATCCCAAAATATACAGTACCATGTATAATTTATGAGCAGAGAAGAAAAATTTATAAGCTTCTTTACGAATTGTAGGATGAGCAAATACAAAAATAATCATCATAATGATGAATAACATGACTCCAGTCACTCCAGTCACTGTTTGAAATAACCAATATGACACAGTGGGACGAAAGTCTGATGGGAATAACATTTCTTGAGTAAAACATCTCAGATGGTCCACGGGTTGAGTTGACACATGATAAAAATTAACAATGTGACCAACCGTGTGAAGAAGTGAGAAAAAGAGTGCTGTACAAGCCACAATTTTATGAAATTGTATATGAGAGTCTAGTGGAATGTATTGTTGAACAGCAAATTCTTTCAATTTTGTCAAAAGATTCCGTGACATTGTCAACAATAGGAGTGAGTAGCAAAATGACAAGGAAGCGGCAGAACCCCGAGTAATCGCAATTCCTACTCCCATAATGTGTCTTAAATCCATGTGCTCTGTCATGAATGAGTAATCTGTAAAAATTGACAAGAGAGAGAAAAAAAATTATAATATAACTCGTTTTTGTCCGCCATGTCCATAATTGAAATATTAAAAAACCATCAGTTAGTAACAAAATGCACACAAATCCAGAAATCATTCATTCAAATAAACTAGACAGAGTGAATTCGCAAAAATGGCAGTGCTTTGCATGTGCTAACATTGCGATGCGATTTTTTTACGTTTTTTTAAAAAAACTATCCGTTATAGGCAGGTAGGCATGCAGGTGCACAGATTCGTCTGTAACGTTTACATTTTTTTTTCTATATTAAACTTTTGATTTCGTTTTCACCTTGACTTCCTCCATGTAATGATTATCACATTTCAATCATCGCCCAAACACAAATGATGGGTTTCAAAAAAAAAAATGTCACGTTACTTTATAATATAATGCAGAAATTACTGTACTGGTACTGTATATTAATGGATGATGGATCCATGAACTTGTCCTTCAAAATTTAAAAAAAATAAATAAATATACTACATGCTAACAGTACATTTACATTTTACATTGTTATGGCCGCCCATCCATAATGCAATGCAATATTTACTGAAAGCCATACAATTGTTGATAGACAGTCGGTTTTGTTGTTCCTCGACAGATTGTAATCTTAAGTCACTTTATAAACCTTTCACGAACGAAACACAAAAATGGAAATGACTTGTTCACATCATATCTCGATTCCGTGATCAAAGTGACGATCTGTAAAACCTGCAATTGCAATTCCCGTCGTGTCAATCAGTCAGTAGTTTGTAGTTTGTGTGTATTTAACATGAAATGAAAAATAATAATAATAAAAAAATCTTTTCCTTGGTTTGCTCCTTAAGTGGAATGAGTTGGATTAACCAGACTTCTTTGTATTCCAATGAAATAAAATGAAGTCGTGATTAAATTGTATACTGAGGATCTAGTTCTT
>JAQGCB010000149.1:0-30153 GCA_034698835.1 Protaphorura tricampata
AACAATCTTGACATGAGACCGAGACACCCAACTCTGGATTCTTCGATTCAAGGTAGCAAGTACTAGCAAGTGACCCCGCTATAAAAGGCCGCTCGTTTGTTTTGCACCTTGTTTGGAATTCAAGGTTTTGGTGATTTTGGTCATTCAACAGTTGTTTCAAGAAATGTTGTTCATGCAAGAAATCCTCAGGAGTTTGTGCTGGTTGTTTTTGTTGAAATGGATTTGGACTGAGCAAGTTTTGATTTTGTTGTGCTCTGCCAAAATTCATTCGGTCTCCAGAATTGAATAATTGCAGTGGTTGAGGTTGATTGTTGGAAACATGTCCTGCCGTAAGAAGAATATTCCGGGTGGCCAAATCTGCATGGGTGTCCAGTTTATGTGCGAACTGCATCATCACCTGGAATAATATTAAGAGAAAAAGGTTCTAAAATCCATTCGGAATTCGGACTCATTTTCATGGGGAAATATCGGGAATATCTCTTCATAATATTCTTTCTGTTCATTATGATAAATGATATTTTGGGAATTACTACATTACATAGTATGAATAACTCGTTTTAAATATTTTAAATAAGTTGAGGTTTATCCTTTCTTTTTTAAATCATCATTACACCGTTTAATCAGTTAAATGTGCTTCGTATAACCGTGTATTTTAGGCAACATAAACGGTGAAACCCAGAAAACGTTATTACAGATTTTTTATTCGATGACATGTTACGGTTAGCATTGATAAAGGGTACAACATAATTCTCAAAATCCTCATATTAGTGAATTTGTCAAAAAAAAAAATGAAATGTTAATTTTGTCATCAAGAGTTCATAGATTTAGGATACGCTAAATTAAACGATTTGACTGAATCACAGGATCAAACTTATTAATCCCTGGTAATCCTAATAATTATATCATACGCAATATTTTGGCTTAATTAATTAATTGTCACGCTGAATGCCTGATTCTCAGTACGAAGCAAATAGCGAAAGTTGCGAAAGTAAGGAATGTGAAAAGACCAGCGACCGCACTGCACTACTCGTCACAAGGTCATACCACCATCAATATCAATGCAAGCGAACGAGCATTCATGGTCATGAGCATGGTCATAATATTTAAAAAATACTGAATTACCTATTTTATTCAGTAACACTAATTGTCTAATAACTCTGATTTAAAAAATATAATGCATGCACGCAATAAAATGTACATGTAGTCAACGAGTAGTAAACCCGGAGAAAATTGATCGCTTTTCGCCCCACACGAAAACTCAAGTGCTTATGACTCATCCAAAGTACAGTACAGGGCGGTTCATAACCTAACCAGTTGGTTTTCACTGAACAAAAATAGAGAACTCCTCGACATCTGACATCTATATATGTACTAAAGATTTACTTTCTGAAAACCAGTAGTCGAGATGTTGAAGGTTATGAACCGCACTGTAATGACAAATCGTTTCGTCCTTCGTCTCGTCACGTATCGTAGCTGATCATTAATTCAAGTTGAAAGGAAAGGTAAATCGGATTTTGGATCGAATCGGTCAATCAACTCAATTTAGCAATTATGAAATTAGTCGACAATTAACAGCGATTTTTATGAGGTCATAAATATTGTAATGTACCTGTATAGTGAAGACCAGTACGATCTCCAGCAACGTCGGCGGTTTTAACTCGTCCATCGCCCTTACTTTCATAATTCAGTTTTTCGTTCAATGTAATGGCGTTGGCGTACATAGGCAAAATTTTAATTTTTCAAAATAAAAATCGTTTGTGAATTTTCACAAACGTAATAAAGTTTTCTAGGTGTTCTTTTCACTGTACTGTAGCAATACGACTGTGCTGTGTGACTTGATGTGCGTCACCCAAGAGTTCTGAGAAGTTAGTGAAAAACAATTTTGTTCCGCTGCAAACTATGGTATGGTTTGGCTAGGGCTAGGCTGCTAAAGCTAACGTGTTAAGTGCGAAAACGTATAAAATACGTTTCTCTAGTTTGCCTGGCTAGTTTTTTTGCAATGTGAAAAATATTGGCAAGGCAAGGCAAAGGGTTATTCGCTTATTTTCTGTAGCGCCGGACGGGGTGCCATGCCGGGTGGTAGGCGTAAGGGTAAATTCGCATGCAATTTTGCCACAGTATGTAATGTAGTCTGTCCTGTACAGATTTTTGCGAATTGTGATGCGTTTCCCGTTACCTTTATCTGCCGTCGCAAAAATGTATCTATAACTTGTTACTGTGTCTAACAATGAATATTTAATAAGGTGGGGTGTTCTGGAAATTATAACCATTGTTGAAGATTGAAAATTGGAACAGATAGCATTATTTGTGCCAGCAAAGCGGCATATTGTTTATATGAGTCCAGGTTGGCATTGCCGTTTCGCTGTGTTAGGGAAAGCATGATTTAGAGACCCAAGGTGGTAAATTCAAATGCCTCATTTAAACTAAACTAAACTAATTATACTTACTTTCTTTAACGCATTTCCATTATTTTATTTCACGCTAAATAGTCTAAACTCTAAGCGACTATTTATTTTTCCATATTTTATTCTACCGTCCAAAATATTTAGTCCATCAAGTTTGCCTACAGTTATCCTAAGTTTAGGTATGTGATCTCGCGAATTGCAAGATTGCAACATACTTGCAACGGAATTGTTCATTCATACTAGGTAATTAGAATTAGACTTGTGTTTTATGACGTTTCATCGAATAGGTGACATAATATGTGCGCTATAATGAATTGCGTGTATTATTTCATTCATACATACATACATGATGAACACAACATGGCATTATAATTTCGTCCAGTCTTATGCCGGTTTGGTGAGTTTCCGAACAGATATTTTAGAGAACTAATGACATGATAGTATGACGTGATACATACCAGACAACTGAAATCAATCGGAGCAGTGCACTGTGAGATAAGCATAAAATGAATGTACATTATTATAGTGGAAAAATGTAGAATCGATTTTTTTCTGCCGTCAATGTCAATGCATACCTAAAAGCCTTCAGAAGAGTTTGAATGAAAAGCTTGGCAATACAATTTAACTTGTATTGACCTTAACCAAATGCATTAAACGCTCAATATTTTGCTCCGAATTGATTGTCCCAAAAAGCTGGCCGTTTCTGTTAATATGATCAGCTGTCACCCTAATGCAGAAAAGGAAGCTCAAAAACTAAATTGCGTTGCCGAAGAAGGTATTGAAAATGTAAAACATTCATCTTCAAATGTGCAAGTGAAAATAAACTCAAAAGTCCGAAACCACATTAAAACTTCTAGAAACCTCTACCTAACATTGTTACTTCGAAAATTAGCAAAGAAAGAATGTCAATTTAGACTGAAAAATATGTGACCAGGATGATGTCAGCGCTGAATTTACTCAACAATAATTACAATTACAAAAGGCATCACCTGCAAATTGCTTGAATTACAATACAACTACGAGCTCAAATTAAAGTTAGACCGGACGAAACACTTCATCGTTTCGCTTGACCAGTTGCGAACTATGTTTTTAAGCATTACAGCCTGATTTTATTTTTGGGATATTAACTAAAAAAATATGCAAATAGAACAACAAATTGATTTCACAATACATTTATTTATGAAAGGAGAATAAGTCGGACGTATTCGGTTAGGGCTTTAATTAATCTAATAAGTGTGCGTTAAAATGAAATATAAATATAAAACCAATCCAGTGATGACTGGGGAGATGCTATAATATCACCTGAATTATAACAAGAAATCAAGTTATAATGCAACTGGCTTAAATGGAATGAGACATGCTTTCGAGAATTTCCGTTTCGAGTTGAGCCAATTTTGAGGTATACATACGTATAAAGGTTTTTAAATTGTCAATGTTTGATTTCCATTTTTTATATCCTATCATTTTAGTATTCAGTCAGTCCAGTCATCGATTTTTATGTAAAAAATGATAATAATATGCTATGCTATATTGGAGTTGGAACTCTCAACATTTCAGATCCATATAAGTTCCTGGACAAAGTGTTGACTGAAGAACTTCCTTACAACTTTGTGTAACCTGAAAAACAAGGAATAAAAAAAGTGAGAAAATGTTTTCCCGAATTATATCGTAAAATGTTTCAATTGCAAATATATTTACCGGATCCAATGTAATAGCGGTAAGTTCACTGAATTTGCAAAAACATAGAAGAGCTGGGACATGAGAGATATGTTGACGACCTCCCGAGATGGTGATTGTGAGTTTTCGTAAATCTAGAATAAGAATCATAGAATTAGTTAGTAGTGTGCCTTCGGGGTATGGCTAAGGGAGAACCATTATTAATAATTTTGATTTTATAGACTGCATTTTGCATTAGCTCATACTTTTTAAATTTAGTATAGACGGCCCGTGTAACTCAGTCTTGTCCAGTGAAGCAATGTCAATTGCTCGTAATTCCCGACACTCATCCTCGCCAAGTCCAGTAAGCACTTCATCCAAGTGGGAAACCACACATTGATTCGGACAAATCTTTGTCGAGTTGTCTTTAATGTTGAGAGACAATTCTTCCAAGTTAGTGAGTGCAGTCCACAACCGCGATATGGGAAACCGTTGTGTAATATTCAATGTCAGAAGTCTCAAGCTTGGAAACAGCAATTCAATCCTGTCCACAATTTCAAAGTCCTCCACTTGATAACTTATGAACCTGAGGCTCAATTCCCGGATATCTACAAAGGCTTCTCGTCTCTGCTCTAAATAAATAAAATCATTTTCATTTCGAATATCCGCAAGTAATCGCTTCAGTCCTGGTCCAGTATAAGTACTTCCAGAAAGACTCCATTTCGAGGCATCACAGAGGGACAAACAAGTCAATTCCTTGTAATCATCAGAAATCGTTCGAAGGTCAATTCGTTTCATGAAACTTGTCCATCCCAAACCTAGAGCACGGAGGGTGTGGCGTTTAGAGTAAATAATATTGTGTTTTCTTCCTAATTCATAAAATGTGCTTGTCCCGAGGTAAAGAGTCTTCAAGTTGAACTCCGCCATGCCTAGCTTTTGAGCAGTTGGACAATCAATGCATCCTTTCAATACAAGATTCGAGAGGTTCGGCAGTTTTGAAATACTGATTGCTGTCACAAGTCGAGGTAAGCACCATTCTACAGCACCATTCAAACATTTTAAGTTGGGTGTAAGCCGAAGGAGGTCCATGAAAAACACTGCGCTCCTCTCCTCGTCATTATTATAGTGACATCGAGTATTCAGTCTCAGACGAGTAAGTTTCTTCATGACTGTCAATCCAGATAATTTAGCATCTGCTGCAAAGAAATCACATGGTAGACGATCAAGTGCAAGAAATTCAAGTCGAGGAACTGATGATAAAAATACATTCTCCAATTGTTCCAGTGTGATTTCTATGATTAAAAATGTTAAAAGCATTAACATCAGTAAGTTATCGTTATCATTATGCTTACTTAAATTGTTATTATGTTCCTAACCTAACAATTAAATACTTTATTCAACTCACCCTTGTCCATAAAACTTAGCGTCATTTCTTTGACGAAGCAGCCGGCCGAAGTAAAATATTCAGTCAATTGCTCCCTATAGTCTTGAACATTGAAATGGCAGAAGTGAAGTTTGGAGAAATGAATGTTGTTTATCTGGACAATTTTCATAAATTCGCCGAATTGCTTCATAGAACTTTCTCTAAAAGAAATACATTTTCTCTTGGTGAGCTGCCTCCAGGCTTCGGCAGCCCATACTTTACAAACCAAACGACAGTTCGGCAGATCTTCAGTTTTCACATATTGCATCAGCCGAGAAAGTATCTGCGAAACAAAAAACGTAACAAAAGATGAGTTATTTTATTTTCCTAAGTGGTTACTATTAAGAAAATCAGAAACTTTTACTCAAGGGTTTCAAGAGCATGAACCTGGTCGAGGCCTAAATCGAGGTTCCTTCACACTCTTGAATTCCATGTTTTACATAGTACCCAACCCACTCATGTTCATTGCTATCATGCTATCCATGAACGAGAAATACGAGAATATGTATAATATGTATATATTATACGCATGTTGTATTGTTTTACAATTCGAGCTCTTTTAACTAATATAATCCTTCATCACCGCTTTCTCCATTGTTCACACTGGAGAAAGCGACCGCCCTGACCCAAATAGTTAACAAATCCTTATGGCCTTGATGAAGTATTTTTGAAAGTCAAATAACTTTTTGAATCTGGAAAATTTCTAAAACAGAAAGTTAGTGACCTTGCATTCCATCTACAGTTTCAAATGTCTATAACGCTTATTCGTTCAATAATGTCGGAATTTGAAGGACTTTCACCGGAACACATTAACAGGTGCATACTATTGTATATAATGTGGGAACCAGTGATCCCGTCCTGCAATTAAATAAGACATGATTTAATTTAGTTAACAGTGGAGTTGAATTCCATGTTATGTCTCCATTTTAGCCAGGTAACAAAATCTAGAAAAATTTTATACCGAAGACACCGAACACCATAAATCATTTTTCTATCCTGAATTCACTGTATGTAAAAACTAAACCCTGGTTTTACATCTCTCATCTGTCTCTATATTTTGACTTTCCACTATTATTGCAATTACATTGACTCGGCGTATGCGTAAGGTCTATGGTGTCCATTGCTGGTGCTGGTGTGCTCTGTCTCTGTGTGAGGGTGTAGAAAAAATATTCAAAATAAAAATACCTGTACAAAGTGAGTAAATAAAATTTTACCACATCATTGAAGAGTGAAACTTCTTCATCTTCAACTCCAGAGTGTCCAGAGTTGACACTATTAATTTCTTGAGACTGATCCGTGTCAGTGTCATCACCAGTCCCACTCCCAGTACTGTTACTGTCGTCTTCATCAGACAGGTGAAATTCCATTCTTATCATTGTTCAATTCAATTCATTTCTTTCTCTAGAAATTTTATCACAAAACTTCTAACACCAAAAATTTTGAAATGACGGTGATGGCCTAGTTTTGACTGATGGTACGTACACGTACAACGTACATGCCTCATGCGTCGCCACGTCAATTCCACACAGTAGTAATTTGTAGTTTTCCACACTTATAAAAAATAAAAAATTGAGTTGTACATTATTTGAAAAACTGATAAATATCGTTAAAATTTTGACTGCCTGCTGCTGTTACTATTTACTATTACTACTGCAGTGTTACACCAACACGAATTCAAGTAAATAAATAGTACAGTTGCAGTTGGCGTTGGCAGCATAGCTGCGACGGGTAGAGTGAATGCCAAAATGCGTGGATTGATTTTGTGGGTTATTTTGTACGTACGTGTTAGAAGGCCGACCACTGTGCACTATGCACTCGGCAAGAAATGAAAGTTGAAATCAGATGTACATGTATGTACTACAAGGTGAGTCATAAGAAATGTGACCGCATCATCTTTTTATTAACAAGAATAAATGGGAGAATGGAAATATTTATGAACCACCACATACGTAGGTAGTTCCGCTTGCGTTGTTGGCAGTTGGCAGTGATTTCACAAAACAATTAGATGATTCAACAAGAGTTTCCTGTGCAGGAATTTCTGTACATAACATATACATTCAATGTACATTCAATTCTCTCTTCCATGAAAATACTGGTTCTCTGACTTTGATCTAATAATTATAATTTGGGATAACGATCTAGCAAGAAGATGTATCATATTGTGTTATTATAATTGGGACGTTCCATGGGTTTCCGCTCTGGGACTCTTATTTTTACTGGAGCTTTGTTTTTGGCCTTTTATTGGAAACAAAAATTCTCAATACGGCTATCGTTCGAGGAATTTCAAAGAAAGGTCTGAGCTTGACCTTAAGACATTCAAATAAATCAGATACTCTGTTACTAGTTTGTACTCTGATCATTCATTGATACGTTGACCATGATTTGTTTTCTATAAAATTCTCTCATGTGCTTGCTATAGAGAAGAGAGTATATTTCTGAGAAGCCTTGAACCGACTTATTTTGGTTGAGACGTGTCCTGTCCTCCATATAAAATAACGTGACAAATATTTGAGTAGGCCTGATAATGTACGGAGATGACGATGGAAATGGAAGGCATGCCTTCAAATAATACTTGGAATAGATTAATTCTTTGTCGCTGACACTGACGACGTGAGTTCTAAAGTTTGGATCTCCAGTGAACGCTAAGTGGGATAACGATAACACTTTTCGATCCCACCCTTAGATATAATTCTCTCTTATACATATATATGCCCTTCAAATAAACAACTTACGGTAATTTTCACTAAAACATAAATATTAGCACTTGCTAAAGAATTTCAACTTGTACAAGGCGTTGCTTGTATGTTATATGCGAACCGTGCAGGCCTTTTGGTAACGATTCAAGACAACACTGATTAAATAAAACGAACTAACTATAACCCGACGAAATCCAATGTTGGAAATTCCTTACATATAGCAAAACCGTCTTTTGTTCTTTTGTTTACGTATGAATGTCCGATTAAATTAATGTGATTAAGCAAATCGCCGGATGTCAACTTAAGTGTAGACTTTGAAGGGCAATAGTGCAGCTGAGAGTGTGACTGAGTTACTACTATGTTATTATCTTTTAGAATGTAAATGTAAAGATATAATATACTCTACACATGTACGGATAATGTCTTTGTCTTCTTATTCATCTTCTTCAACATCTTCTGTTGAAATGTAACAAAAAGTTAATTATATTTCACTCACGTTGCGCCTGTCTGTTTGTCTTTCATGTCCGAAGACTATTAAGCTCTATATTCACCTACTACCACTTGGTGCGGTGCAATTAAAAATAAATTTATCTGCTGTACCCAAAGCATTTAACCTTCGACTAGTATTTCAAAACAAACAGTTTGGTTCACAGCGGATGTAAGATGCTATGCAGTGAAAAGTAGCCTTGTAAGTAAAGTAGTGAAAACATCCGTGAGATGCTGGAGTGTCAAGGGAATTTAAGTCTCATGCTCAATTTATTGTATCAAAATACTAATTAAAAAATGACGATGAATTACAGGACATAATATCCAGACATGGAAACCCAAGGCTCCAGCTTCGGTGACGACAAAACGGATAAACCCTCGATTTTGGAGAAGATGATTCGTGCGTCTCAACTGAAACAAGATTATTTGACCACTTCATGTTCTGCGATTGACGAATTTTTATGTGGAGGAATTCCGACCTTTGGAATCACTGAAGTGACCGGAGAAAGTGCGAGTGGAAAATCTCAACTTTGTCTTCAACTGGCCCTCACTGCTCAACTCCCGACTTCTCGGGGTGGTTTTGATGGAGGTTAGTCTACCAATAACTTGCCAAAGTATTCCACGGGCTCAAAGATTTTTGATCTGCTTTCACCATTTAACTAATTGAGAAAATAGCCCGCTTTTGGGCATTTGTGGCAAGTGGCAACCCATGGATTTTATTAAAAAATTGGCAATAATCAATCCAAATCAGAAACTAAATTAAACATTTAACAAGAGCGGTTTTCCTTTGACTGTTTTAGAAGTCGTTTACATCAGTACTGAGAAATTATTTCCGATTCAGAGGTTGGCTGAACTGTCCGAATATTTTATCCAGATTTACGGAGACTTACTTCCTAGCACTCCCATGGACCAGGTCAACTTGGAGCATAGTTCGGATACGGTTAGTGTCATAACTCCTAATATTGCAAATCGCTGTTAACCCTTTATGTGTTTAACTTGTTTTGTTCCAATATTTTCAAGAAATCTCTTCTGCAATGTCTTGAAGTTCGCCTGCCAAATTTAATGGCGGAGAAGAAAGGCAAAGTACGTCTTGTGATTGTTGACTCAATCGCAGCTCTTTTTCGAGCTGATTATGGAAAGAATGAAATGGAGAAACGGACTGAAGATTTACGAAGAGTTGGAGTGACTTTACATAATTTGTCCAGAGACTATAACGCTGCTATCTTTGTTGTCAATCAGGTAAGCTTACGCAGTGGAGGTTTACTATTTAAGCACATGCTACTTACGTTAGTATTTTAAAACTTGGATTACTTTTGTACATTACAAAAACTTGGGTTCAAAATATTTATTCTGGCGAGAAAATTGTATGTATATGTAAAATCAAATTGGATTGAAAATAATAATTACCTGATTTGTGATTATTAAAATGACGTATTGGTTTTTTAAGGTGACCGGATCTCTTACTAAAAGTGACCAAGGTGGAAACGCAAACGTCCCTTCCCTTGGCTTAGCTTGGGCTAATTTGGTCACCACTAGGATCTTTTTATCGAGGACTAATGACGGAAACCGTTTGCTCGACATCAAGTTTGCTCCACACATTCCAACTGGGTCTCTTCCAATTGAGCTCGGTGTAGATGGATTCCGGGCCCTTACTCCGACCTACAAATAGAAATTAACCCGTCTCTTGCCAGTATTTTTGGCGTTTCTGATAAGAATATCTTCACTCTTATAATACAAATGAGAAGAAATTGCTTATTAAAGAGTTCATTGAAATTTTGAATTTATTATGAGAGTCAGTGTTTGTCTAATCTCAGAAACTCCTTCAATTCCACCCATTGAGTCCAAACTTGGGTTTACTTGACTTTAGTTTTTTGTAGATGCGGATGCGGATATGTGGTGGGACATGACAAGAGTTTATGGATCAATTTTGCTGTATTTTGAAATACTCTTCGATAAACTTTCTGGTTTCATCGAACTCGGATTATCTAAGAGGTTGACTCATGTCATAATATTTTCGAAGAAGCTCAGTCTGTACGATTTTGAGTGACCTACTAGTTCAAATAGTATTTTCGATTCAACACAAGCAGGAAGTTACAGTCGATGTCATTAAATGGAATTAAGTTGATCAGTCGTTCTCATTTATTGCAGTCTTCCGTGCGCTCATGTATAACAGTTGTTGGTTTAACTGGGCCACTTTATATGCTTCAGTATACTATTTCTAACTGGATTAGCGTTCCGAACCAAAGTTAGGCTCCAAATCCGGCAGAGAGAATTTCTCTATTAATATTCTTTCAAGTACTTCATCGAAATGAAATTAGTGCATATTTTAGCCCTGTGTCTAGATATCTTAAACATTGCTAACTGTCAGATGATAGAACCTATTGAAATTAATCAAACGCCAATCAAACTGGGTATACATTTTTTGAGACGATCATACTGTGGCCTAACAAGTATTATATTTTTTTTATCTATCGTCTATAGGGAAAATTCTGATTGACGAGAGCTTGGTAACATTATCCGGCTTCTCCAGTGGAGGAACATTCGCTCAACAATTTCAGATTGCTTATTCGTCAAAGTTTGTGGGAATTGCTGTATTTTCTTCTAGTAGACTCTTAATACATTTGCTATGTATTGGGTTGTACAGCATTCAATTAATGAGTGTGATATGCTATGCTGTCATTAGGTTATTATCGGTGTGGGCCTGGAGATGGCAAAATACAGAGTTTTGACAAAGTCTGTACAAAACTGAAAGATCAACATGAAATAGATTCTCATGATCCAGCCGAAGAAGTACACAAAGAAATTAAATCAAAATATGAACAGGAACTTATTGAAAATCCCCTTCAGCTAAGAGATAAACGTCTCTACGTTTACGGCGGGCTGAAAAGTTACATGTTTTCTCCAAGTATGTTTGATTCACAAAATTGCAAAATTATTGAGATGAGAGATGGCTGAATTTTGAAAATTTCAGCTGAATTCCATGGATATAAAAATTTCTGAACGAAATTACTATTTTCTTTTTAGTGCAAAGTTTTGGCATTCTCAGCATATACGAAAGATACATCAAAAGCCCGTTAAACATTCGAACCCGAATTCAAGAGTCGAATTTGGTTTTGGTAATTATAACAAAAATATTAATGAATGTCTGGGTAGACAATATATATTTGTTAAAACTCTTGAAGCCCACGCACAATATTTATGGATCCAAATGTGATGAATTTGCTGCCAAAACTTCGTTCATTGGAAACTGTGGATTCTCAGGACCCTACGAGGCATTAAATTTTCTTTTACCGTTCAAAGTGACGAAGGAACAACCAGGTACGCAAACATGGAATTTGGACATTATTTACATTTACAGAAACTAGAGGTAATCTAGAAATCATTCTCATTTGTTACAATTAAGCCGGAAACCATACTCAAATGAAAACTCTTCAAACGTTTGACCAAACTCCATTTTACAAAGGAATTCTAAATCATCACATGGACACGGCTGGTTTCTTTTACGTCCCTAGCAGTTGCAATGGTGGTTTTCGGTGTTTACTCCATTTTTATTTTCATGGTTGTTTGACGGGACGGTAAGTTCTAATGTAAATAATGTCTCCTGTTCTGAGCAATTCTTTTACCTCAAATTAAGTTTTCCAACTTTTGACTGTATTATTTAAAGGCAGTTCAACACTACGGAACATATTGTCAATAGCGGGTTTCTAGAACTTGCTGAACTTAATAACATAGTTATGATATTTCCACAAGCCATCTCCAGTACCCCAGAAAATGAAATGGTAATTATATCTGATTTTGTTACATTCAATATGTGGATCTTTCATCTTTTCGGAACCTTACTCGGCGATTCCATGTGGCAGTCATCAGTTGCTCTTTTGCTGGAAATTATCAACTAATTTGTAGCAGTTATTTTGGAACATTTGACATGGAATCGCCGATCCAGTCTTCGTTTGTAAGCCTAAAATTTCATTTAAATTTTTTAGGGATGTTGGGATACGATTGGTATTTCCGGGCCTGATTACGGTAAGTTCTGAAATAGAGTTAATTTGTCCTGTATTTTAATATTCACAATCTATGTAATTGAATTTTTGAATTTATTAATAGCTACACAGAAAGGTGATCAAATTATGGTCGTGAAGAATATGATGGATGCTGTGCTGGGAAAGTGGGGAAAGTCGGGAACCTCAAGGAACCCAATACCTCATTAGAAAATTGCGAAGAAAACTGCATAGTAGACTTCTGAAAACCATTCAGTAATATTTTTCGGTTAATTGTATTTGATATAAAATGATCAAATAAAATTTAGCTCAGAAAACTTATGAGTGTAATGTCCGTAGTATGTTTTATTTGACTAGAACACTTGATAATAATTCAGTTCAATTACGTACTCCAATTTCGAACAGAAGGCGAAAATGATTATGAGATGATGTAACGATATTCTTGGAGCCAATTCGTTAATTGCGTCTGTTTGGGATTTACCATGTTTTGGGGTGAAACACGTAAATAGGTTGACTAATTTCTTTAACGTAACCAAAGGTTTTTTTTCTGAACCACCCGATTTTCTATGTAAGCAACCTTCACTTTGACCACACAATTTTGACCACGAAGGAGACATTTAGCCTAAACCCGAGGAGCCGTCCAGGAAATACTATTCTGTCGGACATCCGTCACATTTCTTCATGACTTCCTACAAGTTATCTTAAATACGATGACCTTCTTGTATGAGCATTTAAATAGTTGTTGTGCTTTTTCGAATCGATTTGTCCGTAAAATAAAAATAATTTCTCGTCAAAATGATTCTCATACTTCTGACTGTCTGCATTGTTAGTGTAAACTGTGCTTCAGATTCGAGACTTGGTAAATATAATTTTAAAATAACACGATGCCCAAAATATTTAAACGAAATGTCTGAATTTTGGAAATATATTTTCTCAGGTAGTTTCAATGTGGATCGAACACAAATAACCCTCTCTGGATTTTCTAGTGGTGGAACATTTGCACAACAACTACAATTCTCGCACTCTTCTCGCTTCGCAGGAATTGCAGTTTTTTCACATAGTAATTATGTTACAAAATCAAAAATATATTGGTGAAGTTAATTGTAGGAAGGTTGAACTACATATTCTTTTGTGCTTAAGATTTCTACAGGTGTGGTCCTGGGAATGGAAGGCTCGATGACTACGACAGACTCTGTACAAAATTATCTGATCTGAAAGCGAATGAATATTATCAACCTGAGGTCGTCCACGCAGATATTTCACGGTACCGTCGAAACAGTTTAATAGACGATACGTCCAACTTAAGAAACAAACGTCTATATGTATACACGGGCTTGAGAAATGTTCTATTTACACCTGGTAAGTTAATATTAACTCAACATGCCAGTTATAAAAAGTTCACTGCATAAAGGGAGAGGCAAAAGATCCAAAATAATTTTTGGATATGTTTTAGCCCTTGATTTCGTGAACTTTTGTGAAGGAACCATCCTAAAAATTCTCAGCGTTTCGGATTGTTAATGCACAGGGGAGCAACGAGGAGGCTTTGAATGCTCGATTTAAGGCCCCCACACCCCCAGTGAGTCCGAAACTGTTATGATTTTCTGGATGGTTCGTTCACAAAAGTCGTTCAGGAGGTCAAGGGCTGCAACATATCCAAGAATCCACCAATTCTGACACTGGATCATTTGCCGTACCCTTTGTGCGGGATCCTTTGTCAGAAGAATCGTATTTGATTGTTGATTTGATGCTTTATTGATTGCCATTTGTTCGAACAACGAGTGTATTAATTATTCGGACTCATTTTTAATTTCATGACAAAGCATTAACATGTGACTCCCATTAAAGTTCCAGTGAATTCAGAAGTTACGTAATTCTGACTCGTTAACTGTGTAACATCAAGGATTTCACCTTTTTCTCTGAATTGTTTGTGAAATAGCAGGAAACCACATTTATCTTTTTTTCCTTCCCAATTCGTAGCACAGAGTTTGGGAATTCTGAACGTTTACGAGCGATACATAGGGAATCCAAATTGTATTCGCACACACGTACAGGATGCGGACTTAGTTTTGGTTAGTAAACAAAAATACCACATGATTCATGTATTATTATGGATGTAAATGTATGTAAATATTTTGACCAACATTTTTCATTGACCCGGATAGCCAACTAACAACAATCGATTCGGACCTTGTACCGATATATCAGGTTCCTCGTCATTTGCTGCCAATTGTGGATTTTCTGGAGCTTTTGAAGCCCTTAATTTTCTTTTACCAGACAAAGTTAGGAAGGAACCACCAGGTAAATTCTTTTAATTGACGAGTGCTACCGGAATATTAATAATCAAATCTGTCTAAATAATAGTGCGAGAAATAGCAGCACCTGTTCAACGACTTGAAACATTCGACCAAACTGAATTCACAAATGGAATCACTAGGCATCAAATGGACACGACCGGTCTTTTGTATGTTCCAACCCAATGTCGGGGTTCATCAAGTCGTACACGTTGCTTGCTTCATTTTTATTTCCACGGTTGTTTGACCGGACGGTAAGTTCGTTAAAACATTTCTACTCGGAACTACCTTTCCTAAATTGCACAAAATGTTTCCAGCCAATTCAACGGTACTCGACACATTGAGAATAGTGGATTTCTAGAAGTTGCGGAATTGAACAATATCATCATGGTATTTCCTCAAGCAGTGTCCAGTCTTCCTGAGAATGAAATAGGATGTTGGGATACATTCGGGATATCCGGTTCCTTATATGGTAATATTAATTTGGCATCTTTATAAGTCATATTTCATTCTCTTACACATTTCTCGATTATTTTTCAACTATAGCGACAAGAGAAGGAGCTCAAGTGAGGGTGGTCAAAGCCATGATGGACAGAATTTTAGGAAATGCGGCTTATTCGTCTTCTTCATCTTCTGCATCCTCTTCCTCCTCTGCATCCTCATTTGCATCATCATCCCTATTTGGTCAGTCCCCATCCGGACTCTCTCAACCTCGTCCGTTTTTTCCGCACCAGAATAATAGGGGCAATTCTCGAATTAACTGGAATTGAGATTAACCACCTAGGATATTACTATTTCCCAACAAATTGTGACTTTGGATAATAAAATAACTGAGTAATTCATGTACAGTTGTCCATTATAGGAGTGGGCTTGAATATATTAATTTAATGGCACTTTCAGAGCACTGAAATCTAAATCAGACAACCAAGACATATGGTATTACCGCTTTTGTAATTGTAATAGTTATGTGCGCTGTACCTTTACGCGACGGAGATTCACCCGCATACAATTATGTAAAATCCAAATGGCAAGCTGGCAAAACTGGTTAACAAAAACATGGGCCATTTACCTCTTTATGCATGATGATGACTAGAGTACAGAGGTGATTGAACACTTCTAGGAAAAGTGTATTGCTCAACCAGTACGCGTCATTAAAATAATAAAAATCCTATAAATTCTGGAGTCGGGGAATTATTCATTCATTAAGTGATACTACGACGAAATTTGTGTATACCAATCTGAAATTGAAGGCAGCGGTAATTAATCGTACTTTTTTATCAAGCTTGTCATATAGAAAAATATCTTTTAACTTAACCAGGTACAAGTTTTAATTTTCGGCATGAAACCCGATTGCCTACTTATAATAATCTTATAACCCCGAATTTTGACTATCGGATTAACCCGAATATGTCTTAAAATTTTCAAGTTTACAGTACGTAATTATTGTTGGACTTCCCTGCATTAAATCGGTTTTCCTTGATTCGTGAATACAAAATTTATTGACAAGACGCATATTTTCCCACACTTTCAAATAAGGAAACTCAGTTTCTGAAGTTAGGCTTTTTAGTTTGTGCGGTTTGAGGTCTATTTGACCTTCATTAGCCTACTTACGAAGGATTTATGTTTTGAAAATAATTAAGTATTTGTATGTTTTAGCCATTTACTGTGCTTCCCTGATTCCACAACTGTAATTCTGGAATTCACAAGTCAAAATGAAAGTCTCACTAATAATTTTCCTGGTCACTGTTACATTGAGCGGCTATAGTGCGCAAAATGGTATATTGTATATTGAAAATCGTGTGCAAAATAATTAGCTGTCAGCCAAAATCGTCATTATTAACAAGTGAATATTTACATTTAGAACTGGATGAGGTCAACGTGGCTCGTAGTGGAATAACTCTCTCCGGATTTTCAAGTGGTGGAACTTTCGCTCAGCAAATCCAATTTTCTTATTCTTCTCTATTTGATGGAATTGCCGTTTTCTCTCATAGTACGTTGTTATTTTTATTTATTTACATAAATGGCTTTCCTCATAATCCATTAGAATGGAGAGTTTAAAAAAATGTTCCCTTTTTGTACTAAAAATTGAACACCCTAGTAGAATAATTTTTTTTTGTCTCTTCAGACTATTACAGATGTGGTCCTGGAAATGGGATGCTTGCAGACTATGATAGAGCCTGTACAAAATTATCAGATCTGAAAGAGAACGAATATTATAACCCAGAGCTTGTACATGGTGATATTCAACGTTATTATCAGAACGGCCAAATCGAAAACCCTGCTCAACTACGGAACAAACGATTATATGTTTATACTGGGCTGAGAAACTTCCTTTTTACACCAGGTAAAGATTATTTACATAATATTAACCACTATTACTACTATTATTACTAGTAATCTGTAATTCCTTATGACGTAGCTATGAGTCTGAACGTTTTGAGAGTCTATGAGCGGTACATTCGAAATGCGAACGCTGTTCGCACGCGCGTCCAAGACGCTGAACTAGTACTGGTTAGTCAACAAATTACAAAAAGAAGCACTCTAATTTTTGTGGAGTGCTTACAAATTCATGATTGCATTTTCGAGAATTACTACCGCGCTTTGAAAAATCATTTATTTCTCTGTATTAGCCATCAAACGTTAATAAAATGGGACCTTGCACAGAAGTATCCCCAAGCTCTGCATTCGTTGGAAATTGTGGATTCTCGGGGGCATTTGATGCGTTGAGCTGGTTATTACCGGATAAATGCCAAACAGAACCCAAAGGTACTTTTTGTGAACATTCAGGCGACAAAACACAATTTATTTCATCTAACCGTTCAAAATAATCATAATTTGTTAACATCTTCCGCCCAGGAAAGTCAATTCCATTACAAACACTGAAAACATTCGACCAAACAAAATTCTACGAAGGAATTGACAATCATTTTATGGACACAACTGGTTTTTTCTACGTTCCCCGCCAATGTAAAGGAGGGTACTATCATTGCCCACTCCACATGTATTTCCACGGTTGTCTGTCTGGAAGGTTTATAAAAAGAAATAATTACTAAATAAATTACATAACTTAGTATTTGACATATAACATATATTACAATGAAGGGAATTCAATGGAACTCAGCATATTCAGAACAGTGGATTTCTGGAAGTCGCAGAGTTGAATAATATAATTATGGTGTTCCCTCAAGCCCTTTCGAGTCAACCACAAAATGCAATTGGATGTTGGGACACCTTCGGAATTTCGGGTCCTTTATATGGTAATCGTTCGATCATGAAACGTGTGTTAGAGAAAAATGAAAATGTGTGTTTTAAATTTTTCTTCCTCAAATACAGCAACCAAAGAAGGAGCTCAAGTCAGAGTTGTTAAGAATATTCTGGACAGACTATTAGGAGAATCTAAATCAGAAGGGTCCAAACGTCGTCCGAGTAGGCCCACATATGGATAAAAAATTTCTTAGCCAGAAACTGGACAACTAAATAAAGTCAATATTTTATTCTATTTATGTTTTTAGTAATTCTCTACACATTCTTGTCATTCACACCATTTCTCTTTCTTTCGTTGTTTCATTAACTCAAGAATATTTATCTGATGCGTTCATGGTTGTGGGCTAGCTCGCTTTGACTCGTATAATACGAATTGAATTCACAAAATGATTAATTTCTACTAAAAACTGTAAGTCACAAATGTTTACCAGCAACAAATTAGCTCAATAATACCAGCTTCAAAATATTCCATACGAATGTACTTATGGGAACGAGAAATACACTGCTTTCCTTATTACCTTATATAATTATAAGATTACAGTTTCACATCGTCAAATTGTCACAAATGCAAGTCTTGAAAAACCTGAACCTGAAGCTTTCGAAATCCAAAATATAAAATTTTATACGACAATATAATGTAATTAAGCAAATTGATAATTTTGCATATATCCTGAAATTCCTCAAAAGTGGTTATAGTAATTCCGTATTATTTACATGTTAGTGACCCTGAGCGGTTGTTCCTGAACTTGTGAGTACACAGTACACAGAAACACTATAGTAGAACATATTAGCCTCGGGATAGTAATAAATAACAATTATTTATGAAATAAAGATATCCTATGATCAATCCAATGTTGGGAGCAAACGTTATGCACTCAACAAGTGATTGCTAACTGTTTTCATAACTTATTGGGTGGTTCCAGTGCGTCAGAAGTCAGACGGGAAGCAGTAATTTCTAGTTAGTAGTTTCAGGGTTAATGTTAATCAGCTAATTTGAACTGGTTGTTATATGCGGAAGATACAATTCATTTTATGTGGAAAATATCTGTCCAAAATTCACATTCAATTTTATGTGCTCATGCCGAGTAAACGTTCAGCATAGAATATTTTAACCTACATGCTGTAAAATCGCTTTATCTGCCGACAAATTAAGAATCGCCAAAAGTATTCGAATGTAACAATTAGTTTATTTTGTCTGTCTTGCTACATTTTTTTTTCTACACGCAAACATTCAAAATAAATCTCATAATATTTAAAATACAACTTAAAATATTATGATTGATTACAATAATAAAACAAACTACATACAAAAATTCTTACGAATATGAAAACAGGGAAGTGTACATGCACCGAATAAATATAAGGTCAATATAGAATAACAAATGAACCGTGCTGAATTACAGAGTTTACGATCTAAGACCGTCACGTGTGAACTAAGTTACTGGATAAATTCCCAGGGAATTTGTAGTCATCAGTGAATTGTAAATTCTCCCAAAATTCTATCCTTTCTTTGAATGGGAATGGGACAGCCTTGATCACCTTATTAATTTCAATTAATTTCATGTTGTTAACATCCTTAATTGGTTCCCAGAAAATCTCATCGTCTCCTTCCTCATTTACATAGTATGGTTTCCTGTACAAAAGTCATTGATTGAAATAATTTCCTGCATATGCTTCTAAGGTGAAGTTTTAATTTTGTTGTAATTATTCACCCGGTAGCTGCAAAATTTGACCAAACGTTGATCATAAATTCAGACACAACATATTCTGGGTCACCCAATTTCATAGGTTGGAAATAAAGTGTACTGTTCAGAAAGTAAGAGATGTCATCCAAATGAGTAACTCCTGAAAAATTTAGAGAAAAAAATAGAATTTTGTGCAATGAAATATTTTCCGGAAATGTCAAATATTTTAGCATTAATTTCTTACCCCAATCGTTTCGGTTCAAAGCAATTGCATGTGTTACACTATAACGTCCCTTGTAAGTAAAATAGTAGCCATAAGTTGGAGCAATAGATGAATGATATTGCATTCCCTTGTGGACACCAGTCACGACTAATCGGTCACCCAACATCTACAACACCACGAGATATACATTTCCGAACCAAAAATGTATGGTTAATTATTTCCACCCAATTTACCTTCCCAATCGCACTACGAGTGTTGAAAGTAATGGATTCGTTGCCAAAATAAAAGTCTTTAACTTTCCGTGACACTTCATCAGGATTAGGGGCATTCCCGTAGTGGTAGTCTAAGACGTATGGAGCCATGCTGAAAAACTTTCTGTTCAAGGAACGCAATACTCCAGGATAAAGTATAACAGCTGTGGAATTCAAATTCAAATTATGATCTTCAATAAAATGTAATGAAATTTTGAATTTGAATGGTAATTAAGGCAAGTACGGAAAGTGAAGAGGTCCCCTTCGTCTTCAACAAGTCCAGCGATAACGGGAACTTTTCGTACGTTTCCATCCGCATATGCATCTCGGGGATGTTGGGTCAGAAATGCATCTGGTCCAGGTTTTTCAACCACGGGTCCAAAAGCAATGGTCGGATAAAAAAAAGTTTTCTGTCAAAGAATTCAATTTATGTTCAAATGTTCAATTCAATTCATTAATTTGTAATAAGGATTCTTCCTCGACTCACAAATGTCTGAAAAGTTCGATGAACGACAAAGTGAGGATTTTGACCACGAAGACATTGAACCATTTCTTTTGAGTCTTCAGTATTACATTTGAAGGACGCAGCAATAACTTTTGAATTTTTAACTGTTGAATTAACGACGACCCATTCCATATGAGCTGTTCCACTGTGCATGATTGCAGCGTATGGAATATCTGCATAATGCATATCGTAGGATAATTAAAAAATTCTCATGGTTGTAGACAGGTGCTGTATTTTAATTTATTTTAAGATTTTAATTACTATAATTACCTTTAGTCTTATTAGACATGAGATGAAGATTTACTGAAGTGCCTCCAGCACTTTGTCCCATGAAAGTAATCCTATCTTTATCTCCACCGAATTTCTCAATATTATCAGCTATCCATCGTAGAGCCAGAGCTTGATCTTTCAATCCATTATTCCCTGGACTAATATCATCACCCGTACTCAGAAATCCTAAGACACCGAGACGATAATTAAGAGTGACAAGGATGACATCTTGGTCAAGAAAATATGCAGGACCAAGATCACTTCCGCTTCCGAACATAAATGCTCCACCGTGAATATAAACAATGACTGGTAACTTTGGCTGACTATCTGTTTTCGTTGGAAGCTACACAAATGCGGAATATGTTTTATGAAAATATTGTAAGTTGGAGACAAAGCAAAAATATTTTAAGTACCTTCGGTGTGTACACGTTCAAGTACAAACAATCCTCCCGTCCATAAACGTAAAAATATTGAGCTGCATCCAATTGGAGGCATGGGGGCGAAGTCTGATTAGTAACCCGAATTCCTTCCCAAGGGTTAGCGGGTTTTGGTGCCTAGAATTAAATATTACATTTTTTTTCAATTTTTACTCATAATCAAGTTCACAAGCAGGGAAGAATTGATTACAAGATCTCAAAAACTGCCTATTGACCTCACCAGCGAGGCATACAAAAGTCACACGGAGCAGTCACTAACAAGAACACAAATCGACGGGGTGTTCTGAGACGTGCTCTCAATTAAAAATTTAAGATCTTAAACCGTTAATTATAGCGTATCTTTCAATTATATAATATACTAACGCTGAATCGAAGATTTCCGACTGGTGGTTGTGCATATGGAATCCCCATAAAAGCAGCCACAGGTCTTCCTTTAATAGTTGACATGAGAGTTCCTTGGACTCCAGAAAATATAGCTTCCGGGTCTGAAAGTCTTGCAATCGGTGGATTTGCTAAACTCTCCTCTCCAGACCTCAATTGTGCTGCATAAGCGGATCCATCACTTTGTGGAGATTCGTAATGTGGTAGACAATATCCTACAGCACAGAGTGCGTGTATGAAAAATGTAAAAACCATTTTGACCAAATAACTGTACGTGATATTATGCTGTTTTCCAAAAAAATAAAAACTATGTTTTTACTAATATTGGAAATTAACAGTAGTCAGAGTTGGATGGAATGACTCTAATGTGAAGCTGGAGACTTTGGTCCCTAATCTTCACAAGAACGGCCGAAGGTAAACTAAAGGTCCAACTTTGACTTCAGCTCCTTTTAATATCTCCAGTAAAAAATTCAGGAGACATAGTTCATCATAGCAATCGCACTAATTTGATCAGGGGTATAAAGTCTAACCATCCATGTGAATTTGGAATTATTGTAGATTACAGACAATACGTAGTTTTTCTAGTTCTTCCGGTAAACGTGTCTTATTTCTTCCGGTCTACTAGGACCTTGACTTTTAAACATTCTTGTTAATTGAAAAAATAGTAAGTGAACCCACTCTGCATGTTGTGCAAAACAATAACAATACATATTACAATATTACGATGCTCAGATTTATTGCCGACATACATGCAAAAACAAATCCAATTTGGAATTAACTACAGGGTGTACCTTCTATATTGGAGTTGCAGTGACCATTGAATAAGAAGACCACAAGGCATATGGTAATATGACACCTTGTATTACAACAAAATTATGTGAATTACCGTATAATTATGAGAACCTGAGTATATAAAAAGAGAACTCTCTGACCTTAGAGTCAAAAACCGGTCCTGCCTCATCTCAAAAAATTAATAAACTGCAATAACAGACAAGTTAACTTACTCTTGATTTCTTGTCTTGTCCTATCCATTGCAATGGGAATTGGCAATGACAGTGAGTTGAATTCAAGGACTCATTAAGGTTGGTTTAACATGACCGTTGTTGTTGTTAATTATTAATGGTAATTCTTAGTAGTATTCCGCAAAAATGTCTTAGTGGTACCCAGTACGCACTCATAAGGAAACGTGCAGAGTTGTTAATGCTGATTCATATACTCGCTGGTTGTACTGCTTGAAACGTTAGGAGCTAGTGGATTGCAGAAACAGAGTTGGTTCTGGGGGATTGGTCGATTATTTGTTCGATTATGATAAATCTTGGATATTAAAATTTGTAATAATGGTTCTAACGTTAAAAATGAATGTCATTTAGAAGCATGTAAAAGTACTCCTTTGTCCAATTTGATATACTCACTCAAAAAACTTAGCATTTCTGGCCTGGGATGAACTGGGATCGCATATCCTCTCGGTGACTCATAACCTCACAGATCAGATGATGACATACTCTTATAAGAAAATTGCTGATTGCTAATTTTTTTTCTCTGGAAATGAGGAATTAAGAAAAATAAATAATGTTATGGATGAATCATGGTTTTGTTACTGGAATTTTCTTATTAGCAGAAATACATAGAACTTTATTTAATTCCGTAGAATTTATATTGCGCATTTCGTATTTATTACATATAGAGTATATTTTTACATGACTTGTGACTTTCTGATTAATTATTAACACATTTTCCTGAATGTAATTTCCGAAGTATGGCGAGAAGGACAAAATTCTGAATTTATTGTATTGGTGGAGTGATCGTCTCTTTTGTTGTTATTAACCCACAAGGGTGTTCGGTAAATGACTTGTTGAGGGGTCCATGAGTCAGGTCTAGTTGGGCGATTCAATGTAGTCGTGTCAATTGGAAAGGAATATCCGGTTCCCATGATTGTGGTTCGATTTGCAGTATTATTTCTGTGGTTAGTGTCAGTCTTTCCTCCATTCATAAATTCTTCAAGTGTTGTCACCTTCTTTTTTACATCTCTTCGAAGTGTGACTTTTACTCTGGAATGATCTTCTGTGTCTGCAAATCATATAATAGATATTATATTAATTGGTTAAAAACTTAATGAATTCACTAATTCACATAAGATGAAATTGATTTGAACTGTACAATGTTAGTTACTGACCATAATAGTCTTTGCGTTTGTCAGCAATTGGGGAGTATTTTTGTCCATCAGTCTTATTGCTCATGTTCAGTGAAATTTTGGCAATATTTCTTCTAAGTTGGACGGAGTCCTTATCCGAAGAAGAAGAACTTGTAGTGGTGACAGGAGAACCTTCGGATTTACTTGACAAAGATCTACTCGTCGTCGAGTGCATTGTTCTTAGTGCTTGTCTTCTCTCTTTACTTGTGTAGATGCATTCCTATTTTAAAATAACACAAATACAAATAAAAATATTAGGTAAATACACACTGGATTTTTCCATTAATAATCAGGGGTCTCAAAAATGATGTAATTTATAATTTATGCGTTCAAGACTCAGCAATCATGATTAATACGAGATACTTTCTTTTAACATTCACATTTCAGGCGCGTTATTCTTCACATTTTTCTTATTATCTCCTACTCCTACCATTTTATGTATCAAAGGCCAGTAAATGAAATACCTGGAGTAAAGTGTACCACTGTCTCAAAGTCTCTGCATTATCTCCTGGAACTTTGAAAAATATTTTTGGTTCTTGAGGTAATACGAGAGCTATCACATTCACTCCTCGTCTTGTTTCCCATTCTATTTCTTCCACATCTGCCAGTCGCATCTGAAAAAGAACAAGTAATCGTTTAGAACCTCTTGCAAAATTCAACTTTGAAAAAAATATAATACATTTATGTTGGTAAAAAAATATTGTCAACTCACTTTGAATATAAAATTTCCCATCTCCGACAGACGAACACCTGAGCGATGAATGGAAGTAGTTCTTCTGAAACAATGGAGATAATCTCGTGTAAGAATACAATATCGTTCTTTCCACCTGGCCAATAATTTTTCACGCTGTTGAAGAAGGATTCCTTTTTTAACGGCTGGAGGGTCACCCCATAAATTAACACTTTCTGACTCTCCTCGTTCCGTTGTTCCCCACACGGAAGCATCACTGTTTAAGCGTTCTCGACCTGGACAGGTCCCACTCTCCCAATTAGTCATAAATTGTCCCAACTGTATAAAACGAAAACCACAGAAATTTAGTCATCACTAAACGAAATCAACAAGTCTGGTCGTAGGATCAGAGTCAAGTAATTCAAGTTCTTAACAATTAATGATGGGAATTTGGAACCTTTCTTTGTCCTTTTCTTACAAGGAAGCTGCTTTTGATATACCTAGATGGGCTGTAAGTGAAAAATTGCAGTAGATTGCTGAATTTTTCGAGAATATCTAATATTAATCAAACAAATATCCAGTATTAGTCTAAAATTTTATTTGATGAAGATTATGTCCAGGACACTCGATTCGATCTCTAGGACTATCTCATTTTTACAAGGAAAGTCGTTCCCTTGTTAAACTATTATTGAATTGAATGTGTGTGACTCTGTACCTTCCACAAGGTTTGATGACATCGGCAACAATTAATTGCCCGTATACGAGAACAAGATTTTGAACTGAGTCACTGAGCATTGACAATGGACACGTACGTACGTACTCGTACTTAAGGATTTAAACTTTCATCTTATGAGTTCACATTTACTACAGTAGTATAAATTGTACCCATACATGCATGCATACATGTGCTAGTGACACACTACATTACATTTCCATTTGTTTTGAATCATAATAAAATAATAGTATTATTATTATTATGTATTCTGCCTTGCTTGGCTGATCTACGAATAAGTCAACTTATGTCCATGAACAACATACATGTAATGAATGACTCATCAATATTAAAAATTGAGGACATTCTTGTGGTCTCTTTCTATTTGGTCTTATTTGCCCCACGGCCGCACGATTTTGAGCCCGAATTAGTAAATACTTAACACGACATGACCATAAAAATTATGTATAATGTATTGAATCTAATGTATAGATAAAGAAAGGTCGTCGGACACGTCGGCTTATGTAAGGTACGGGGGGTCGACTTTCAAAGCTTTGGGCTAAAACAAGGATAATGTTGACCTAATCGTAGTAAATATCTCACCGAAAATATTGCGTTAATCCTATCTCAACCATTTAAGCATTATTCACATTCTTATTCTTACTCACATTCACGCTCAACTTGATGATTTATGTCGAAATAGAAAAATTTAACAATTAGATAGTATTTAGAAAGGTTCCCCCAGAACTAGAACTCCTTACTTCCTAAATATAAGTGAGATTATTTTTAAGAACAATGTGGAGCCGTGTACATGAGTTAACTGAATTTTTCTACGTTACATGTAATGTTCATTCATAAATAGGAACAAATAATGTAAGAATTTGCTTATCGCGAAGGTCGCGAACTAACACTCATCAAAACTACTCAAATACTTTGCACCAGTGACCAAAAATAATGCCTGTCTAAAATCATTAAGAGGTCAAAGAGACGCTACTCTGATATTTTATTGACGGTATTGACATTCGTACCTCAGGATGACCTTCCCAAAAAGTGGACGTAGCAACTGAGACTCTTTTTGGATTTAAAGCTGATTTGTCTCTAAGTTTAGGACGAAATAGTGTTGTGGCCCCGAGTAAGGATGTACTCCTCTTTGGCGGTAATGGCGGGGGTTCTAAAAGTCCTATTGGATCCTGATCATGTTGTACTCCATTGACACCACCAGACCCACCGCCGCCGCCACCGACAAGGAGTCGATGACTTGTACCGGTTGACACCGTAAACGCACTTGCTCTCCTCATGGCACTCGTCATGATTCTATGAAGAGTTGATGGAACACCGCCAACTATGACGACAGGAACCGGATCCTGGGAGCTCTGAAAAAACAACAGAATAACGTTCATAGTATAATTAATCAATTTGTAATTAAATACAAGATTGCGTATACAATTGGAGAAAAAGCTGAAACAGAAAAACGCATACAGATGAGTGAATGGATGATGGAGAATCTTGTACTTTTTTGTATTCACTCAGCAAATAGCTCATAAAAAATGGACATGCAATTATCACACAAAAAGTGGACGTAAATTACTGAGGATGCGTCTTACGCAATAATCTTTGAGAGAAGAAACGGGATGTGGAGTTTAATTACATGTTAATCTTCAACCAAGTGAACCTTCAGACTTGACCTAGTGCAGTGGCAGTCAGTCAGTACAGATGCGGAACGACTGGTGCACTGACGGACGATTTGAATCGAATTGGACACACCGTACAGTACAGTACAGTACAGTCTATTTCACGTTATAAAAATCTCAGATCCACGATACATTAAATAAGCTTCCTGATTTGATTGTGATGAATAATTAAATAAAATAGAATGACCAGACAGGTGGACAGGTAGAGGGTAGAGTAGAGGGATGAGTCAATCAAGGTGGAAACTGTCAGGGCAGATTCAAATGGCCTACTGGTGGTTCAGATTTAATTGCATTCATTTGTTAGGAAAACATTGACTACGTTACGTCAGTCGTCAGTCATTATATTCTTATGCTTCATGGTTTCCTGCTCTTGGCTTATAACATATTTAGTACATATTTTTTTGACTCACTAATAAATTTGACTTCTAAACTTATGTAACTGATTTTCACACTGACAATTTTTTTTACAACTCGAGTTATCCTTGGAATAATTAATCCAATTCCATATTCATGTCCATCCGTCGACATCGAAAAATGAATACACACACATTGTACAACTTAGGTTGTTAATTTTATGTACAATTTCTGAATACAATTATAGTACTACTGCTTTTGCCACCTTCCTATAAATGAGTACATATTAAACGTGACCGTCAGAGATGTAGTTAATAAAATGACCGATTTGAAAATTTCAGTAAAATCATTCAAACAAAATTAGGCGAAAAAAATTAATTTGTTCCAATTCAGGGGTAATCATTAAACTAAACATAACGTGGACACGTGGAGCTTGACTCTACGCAATTTGTACGTATTCCAATTCCAAATCGGGCCCAATTGTCAGAGATGACTCGGCCATTGTTTCTGAAGCGTAAAAATAAAAATAATGCCCTAAAAACCTCGAAGCGTATACAGGATAGAGCACTCGTCGAACACATCAATGTTAAAGAAACAATTGTTTTTTTTTGCTTAACGATTGCACCTTTTTTTAGAGGGATTAATGTGTACAACGCAGCGTAGGAGTTTTCTGTCTCTGTCATGTAACACAATAGTACAAACACACACATGGGTTAGTTTGGTGGAAGTAATTTATCATTCGCTAAATTTACTTCTATCACTGTATGGTGTATGGCGGACTACTGGCTAGGCTTCCAGTGTGCCTTGCTAAATTCCACGACTGCACAGATAAAATGTGCAAACAAAAACATCAGTCAAGACGTAGCAAGTACAAACAAGAATACAGACATCAAATAAATTACTACAAGTTCATCAGTTAAGAATGAAGGTCGGATTGATGAAGGGATCGGATGATAGGGTACAGAAGCAGAAGCCACGACCGGAAGTTGTACATCAGATAATTTTTTGCAAAGATTATTTTAATGTGGCCAGGGAGGATGGAAGGAAATTGCAACGAATTTTTTCAAACTTTTGGCAGACATATGGTAGCAAGTGCATTCTCAGGGACATTTCAGCTGTTAACAAGTATTTCAAAATTAAGAACCGTATTTTGTCTCGCGCAAACAATATTTATAATGAGCAGAACTAATTGACTAACCATACTACCGTCAATAAACTGCTATAAACCCTCAACTTTCTCAAAAATTCGATCAGGGCCTTCCTACCGAGTCATTTAGAATTCTGGTCATCAAATCAATTTTGACCTCCATGTTTAGAAATATTGTTGGCATTCTTAATAATTGAGAAAGATCTCACATGTAATGATTCCAACGAGCACATCTAAATAGAAACTAGTCAAGTACCCCAATTTTTAATGAACAAACTAAAATAGACTCTAATTTAAGTTTAATTATTCGTAGCGGTCATGTTAACAATTGGACAATTAGAGAAATAAAATGTACTCGAGTGAGTCATTGCAGGCTGGTTTTCATCTCAAGTTAACTTGAACTCAGTGCCGTGGTTTGACCAAAATAATACGAAAGTGCAAAATGAATCCAATCATTAGTAGACTCAAAATTTACTAAATGCCTTGGACGTTAACACTTCCAACTGACACTTTCCCTGGATTCTACACGCCTAATATGACAAAAGAGGTGTGAGAAAAGAAAATAAATGGCGACACAAAAGCCCAAACTTCAAATCATTCAAGTCATAATATTTTTTTATAAACTACATAGCTTGAACTAATGACTACATAAAATGACAACGGCCATGACAATGGATGACAAGCCAAGGCAAAGTTCTGTCCTGCAAACTAGCTTGTCCACAATAATGGTATTCTTCCCTCGCACATGTCAATGTGGACCATAAAATTAAGTAGAACAAAACAAGTCTCCATATATTTTTTACCTCAATTTTTGACAACTTAACTGGTTTGTCAACTCACACAAAAATTGATGTTAAAAAAATCAGTTAAGGTGTGTAATTTGTTATCACCTTCTTTAGCATTCGAGGGGTAAACTAAAAACTAACAGATGTCACAAATTCTCATAAAAAGTACCAAATATTATAATCGAACTACATGACAAGTCATAAACGTACAGGAATGTCGAATTGCGTGTCGGGGATATCGAATGTGTATAATGATCTCTCCAATTCCAATTTCGAGGACACAATTTCCAAAAGGGAGTGATATTTTGACAAGAACTCTAGGATGGTGTTTAAAAGAGATAGAAGTTTTAGAACCCCTAATTTGGATATAATTCTGAAAGTGATACCTTCATAACACTTTCCAAGCCGATAACACCTTGTAGAAATTATAACATTTTCCGAAAAAACAAACAGTAACTTAACAGGTGGCAAATGTGGCAATGAAGTATGATGTTTAATCTTGAAGGTATTCATTTATAAACGAATCATTCAAAGATGAGTTAAAGAGGTAAAGTAATGACCGATAATGTTATTGCAGATTTACTTGAACATTTTTCTGATAAAGTCATGAAACGTGTTCGTTCCTGTTTAGC